>LPNX010875360.1:18135-96608 GCA_001517045.1 Pseudotsuga menziesii | reverse complement strand
AAGTCATAAAATATTTTCCTGTATTGATTATAAATGGTGTGAACTTCCAAAAATAAAACAACATACTCAACAAAGACACAAATAATTACTATGACAATATTTGTAATTGTTGTAGTAACAAATACAATGTTAGTATTCTGTCATAAAATAATTTAATCAACTTAACATTAAATACAAACTATAAATAATATTACTAGACAATATGTAAGGATTCAAAGTCTATGACTTTCCTCATCTTGAAAGAACTCAATCTAGCGGAAGTTCTAAATTCTAGATCCACTAAATAATTACAAATTTAATGAAATATGTGTTTATGTTTGTATTTGGTGCAGGCACATTTGGTCGTGCACCTGTCCTGTTGGATTTTCTATTAGAAGGAAAACTATTGTTATGTTTTCTATAAGGCAGTGGTTTAAACCTAAATTTTTGGATTTCCGAGAAGGTCCTAAACATGTCTCAACTTTTGTTTATGTTTTCCTTCCTTGGTTGTCAATGCTCATAACAAAGCCTAGATTTGTGTAAGGAAATGTACACAGTTTTGGGCATGTCAAACTCAATTCTCTCTTGAAAAATTTGCAGGAAGGAATCCAAAAAATTGTTGTATATTGACCCTCTCGTCCTTTATATAAGGTACGTAATATACCAGATCCAAAAATATGTTGATAAAGGATTCCATGGTCATGGATCCCATCTTTAACTCATGAAATTATTTCACTTTTATGTCAATGAATCTCTGAGACATGTATTTTTCTTGAAATATTTTGTGAAAATTACTCCATCTAATTTATTTTACTTCATCTTTTTTGGTATTCTTTAGGTCTCTCCACCTTCTGGTTGCTTTTCCAGTTAAACTGTAAATGGCTAGCCGAGATTTCATCTCACTTGAGTAGTTGTGTACTTGAAAGTATTTTCTCATACATAGGATCCATTCTTAAGCCTTCTCCCTAGTATTCATCTCTCCTTCATAGATTGGGGCTTTCATCTTTCGAAATTCTCCTTGAATGTTGTCATCATTTTTCTGCATTTTTTTGCAAGGAGAGAGGGAACCTTCACTAGAAAACCCGTGATTTTCTTTTTCTAGAAGATCAGTTGTGTGGTCTTCTTTTCGTTTTTCCTTTGGATTGTTGGTCCTTCTTTTATGATGATACTCTTACTTCAATTTATTGGTTGAGTGGGTAGGTTTTCCATGAGGCTTTACTCTCGTCATGTTCCGAAGTAAAGCTTCATTTTTTTCTTTCATCTCTTTTCTCTCGTTCATGTTATCATCTTTGAATATTTGTAAGTTTTCTTGTGGAATCTTCATGGTTTTCATTAGGTTGAAATTTAATTCCACCACCAGTTCTTCTTCTCATGTTGGGGAATTGAGGTTCCCTTGTCGGTTGTTGTCCTTTTCTGTATTCATGATTTGGATTGTTCCTTAAACATACAATTTAAATATTTAATAACAAATAATTTTCTGTTAGTTCACAAAAATTACAAACACAGTTTTTAAATGTTTACCTCTGCAACATATGTTCAGTAGCACCCATTAGGTATCTTAGTGTTTGAAACTGGGCTCTAATACCACTTGTAATTTCTCTAAAATCCATAAATAAATAAATAAAATCGCATGGATAATAATATTGCTAAGATCTTAAGGGACATCTTTTCTTTACTGTGAAATTATAAACCTCATAAACAACTATGCCTAAGTTCTGATTCTGTTTTCTTTTTATGCAATTCCTATGTGACGATGATGTTCAAATGTTATTATTCTTTACTGTGATGTACTTTGTAGTTTTGTACATTTTATTTGGTTTAATAATGCTCTGATGTTATTTTGTTCATGTTTGATTTCATATTACGTTATCTTGTTCTTATTTTGATAAATAATGAGCATAACTTACCTCTGTATTTAAAGGGGAGGAGTGGTGTTATTTTTCCCTAACGACTCACTCGGAAAGGTAAGGAAATCCTACGATGTTGCACTTACTTATTTCTTGCAAACTAACACATGGAATGTGTCTATTCTTACTGCAGGTGACTCACCAAAAACCTATGCTATATAAACGCGATGAAGAAAAATAAAGAACCTAACACCTACATCTTGTTAGTCCTAAATACTAAGGATTCTGTCAATGTAATAATACCCTATGCCCAAGTTATGATCTGAAACTATAGGAAAAAGGTTTTCATCATCAATGGAATGGTATGCTCTTAAACTATAAAGAGGGGTTTTTTATTTAAAACTTAGTCGAGGAATGTTGGAGATTTTAATAAGCCCACGTGAAGGGTAGTGTTCCTCCTCTATGATCGACCAAGCCATAACCCTCTTTCTAGGGTTTTTTGCAACCCATTTGCATTGTTCTTTGTTTGATGGTAATGCAGGTAATCTCAACCATTGGAGGTGCACAGACTGTGTTTGATAATGGTATGCATACTTCTAATCGCCTCTTGATTTTATTTTATAGGCTGGGGAAAAGCATGAGTGCTCTACAACTATGGAAAAGGGGGGAGGTTGATAGCATTTTTATCCAGGGTAAGCCTGTATGATCAGGGCCTTTACCTAATTGGTAGGTTTTTTACACGGTTGCATGGTTTATCTATGTGAATATTGTAACTAACCTCCCAATTGGAATTTTCTGGGGATTGGGGAAAAACAATGGTTATGCGCAGTTTTTAATTCTGTAGGTTTGGCTTAGTTGTTTTCATCCCATTCGAGCGATGTGTACAAAGACACGACTTTGTAAATTTTATAACTCTGTGTGGATAATTGAAATGGTGTTTGGTATTATTTATCTGGATCTGTGTTTTTCTAAGAGCACTGCATTTTTTATTTCAATGGTTAATAATTTTATGTGTCAGTCCTTCACAATGGCACTCTGATAATATCATTTTGATATATGTTTATTGACTGTGGAAAATCATTCGGGTGTTAACCCTTGTTGTGATTTATACAAAGTGTTTTATCATTTTCTTTAAATTAGTTTAATTATTTAGTGGTTTTGATTTAGGGAAAGCCTTTCTTTAATCTCGAATTGGTTTCGTGGGGAAAATCCCTGCCTATGGTTTATGAACTTGTTGTGACGTTTATTTGAATTCTTTATGTTCATTGCGGAGGGAAACCTTAGCTCTATTTATACATTTGTATGGTTTGTTATAATCATTGTGTATGATGGTAATGTAATCGTTTATTTGTGGTTTTGATGGCGGTCATAACAGCATGGCCCAAGATCACCTATATAGTGCATCCTATGTGTCTATTGAGTTTATATTTTATATTTTGTATGGACAAATATATGATTATTGTTTACAGATTTGATATGTGGTTTTGATAGTGAGTGTATTGTTTTTATAGTTTCTTATTTGTATAACTTGTTAACGCTCCGAGCAAGGGCTTCATGAGATTCAATCTTATGCTTTGATAGTTGATTTATGGTTTTAAATTTAGAAATAATGGATGCATCCTAGCCAATCCTTAACATGATTTGATGCTCGATGAATCTATAAAGTTTAAGTTCTTGATAGTGCTTATGTTTTGGATTTAATATTGTAAACATTATTCCTCTAAAATCGTTAATAGGCTCTGAGACTTTGTATGAGGAATTATTAGGATTTTGTGGGTGATGTAGTTGTTATAATGGTAGCATAAATATATGATATGTATTTGTATGTTTTGTTATCCAGAAAATGTAATATGCCAGCAATGCATTAGTTTATGTGTTTGAGTTGTTTAAGGGATTCAATTTGTCATTTATGTTTTATGAATATTTATTTAGTTTGTTTGTTATTTGGTTTATTATATAAGCAGAGTTTGTTTAATATTTTGTTTATTTCTTTATTTTGTTTGGTTTAGTTTAATAAGGTCGTAGACCTTTGCAAATTCTGTGTAATTTATACCTAAGGGTTTTATCTTGTTTTTACTATGTTTTTAAATGAGACATATGTTGTGATGTAGGCTTTAGTTTTAGTATGTTTGACAAAGGTCTAGTTGTTAAATTCATTTAGAGAACTAAGGGTTGAATCTAGACTAAAACTTAACATATAACATAAAATTTTGAAACTAGTTTAATACAACTCTAATAGGAATTTAACCCTAGAATCTACTTAAGAATTTAAAGAGTGAGATTCTAATTGATCTAATAAAACAAACCTGAAGAATCTATTCAAAATGGTGGATAATAAAAATTACATATCTTAATCCAAAGCATAATGACTATAATTACAACATGTAAACATAATTAAAACAACTCGAAATTGTAGAAACCTCTTATCTGCAACTATGCAGCTTTGTTAATGGCTAAAATACCCTGCACACTTAAACACCCAGAATTAATAAAATGCTAGCTATCTATGACCTTAGGAATGACAATTGGATAACTTTCGAACTGCCACGTTATTCCCAACCATAACTTGGAATCATTCCTAGTTCTAATCTGGATCCCCCCAAGCTGGCTTCAACATGCAAGCGATCTAGAACTCCTAAAGGTGGGTTGCTTCTATTTGGATATTTATGCTTTGTATTAGAATGCTTATTTTTTGGAAAAAACTCTCCAAAAAATATTCAGGAATAATTCTGAGATCCTCAAACCTGCGCTTCTTTTAAGAAAGGGAAGTTGTTTTAAACTTTAGTTCAATCAAGAATTGTTTACTTTCTTGAAAATAATCTTTAATTTGATTTATATGGAATTGATAGCTATATTGTTTAACGAGGAAATTTTTACTAGTTCCTAATTGAGATTTAGAATAGAATATTTATTTAATTATTTTAGTTTATAGTAAATACATAGAGTCTTACTTATTATTCTATTTATCTTTATTTCCTTATATATATATATTCTTTTATTCATAATATATAAACTTTACACCCAACATATTATATAACTCAATCATGCATTCAACTTTGTGCACATTGCATCACAATAATGATCTTAGTATATGTATATCCTATCATAGAATAATAAATCCAGTACATCGTACCACAGGACAATAGTTGTTGTTCATTATTGGTTCCACGTCCAACATATATAATAATATACAAGAAAATAAAACATGTGCATTGACTTACGCCCAATCTATCTAAATAATCAAAATAACTCATATGTTGTGGGGACTACGTCCAATATATAAACATAAACATCAAAGTAACTCATATGCAATGGGGCTCATGCCTATCATAGTTGAGGTCAAAATTCGGGATATTACAAAGCTAAA
Source organism: Pseudotsuga menziesii (assembly GCA_001517045.1). Taxonomy (NCBI): domain Eukaryota; kingdom Viridiplantae; phylum Streptophyta; class Pinopsida; order Pinales; family Pinaceae; genus Pseudotsuga; species Pseudotsuga menziesii. The sequence goes on along the minus strand of LPNX010875360.1, from coordinate 91,415 downwards.
ATTCCTTTTGCAACTCAGCTAACAATTCTTGTGGATGAAATTCAAAACCAAGACAGTACAAAGATATCCCTTCCCTCCAAATAAACAAGAGAATTATATAACAAGACAAGAATCCCTACGATACATGTTCATGTTAGGAGCGGTGATAGAAGGGATCTAAGGAAGTTAGATAACCAAAGGAAATTACCACTAGTGTCCTGCCCCTAGTTACATGCCCCTAGTTACATGATGCTATCACACTCACAATCACAATTGATTCATTTGGATTCTTTATGGAGACTTATCTCCTTATTGCATTTTTACTCAAATAACCCCATTATTTGGGAAACCAATAAATATTCTCCCTAACATGACTACAAAATCTATATGGTATATTATGGTAAACTCCCTCGTTATGTGATCTCATTGTTATGATTGATAGGTTACATTGAACCAACCAAGGGGAAAAAATTTATATGGTATATTATGGTACACTCCCTCGTTATGGGATCCCATCGTTATAATCGATAAGAGGAGATTATCCCATTGTTATAATTGATAGGTTAACATTGAACCAACCAAGGGGACAAAATCTATTTGGTATATTATGATACACTCCCTCGTTATGTGATCCCATTGAGGAGATTTAATAGGACAGCTTGATTTAAAACTCCACTTCTACATTTCTTTTGACAAGCTTAGGTTGCCTTTCTTTCAATTTAATTTTTTAAAATACAAGTAACCAATAAAGAGTTGACAAATAGCTAAAAATTATTATGTAAATTAATACTAATAAAATGTAGGGAAATTGAAACTGAACTTATGTTTTACTTTGGGATTTTAGGATTAGGAGCAGACACGACGCAATTAAGATCGTGGTATTTGGCTTCGATGAGCGGGCGAACGTCATTCTCTTGCGCAAGTTCTCGCAGGAATGGAATAAGTTGAGTGAGCTGATTATCAGAGGTATGCCCTACACGGAAGCGTTTAATGGGGATAGCGTTGGAGGGCTGGAGCTCGTAGGACACAGGGTTGTCGTCGATGATAATGACCTTACTGAGGTCTCTTCCCAGGAGAGACAGATCTTTTATATAAAACGAGTCACATAAGATCAGGCAAGCCTCTCTGCTCAAGCGATGCGAGAACAGTAAGTAGTGTTCGGGCTCAAAGAGACCCTCCATAACCATGTTTGCTCTCTTTGCTGTGCTTGCAGTGAAGAGTACAAGCTCGAATATCTTCTCCATCTCTTCCAAGAACTTTTCGACGCCGGGCCTCTTGAACTTGTCGACGTAGCCGTCGTCGCTGTGGTAGTCATCGTGGTAGATGAGAAGATTACAGTTATAATCCAAAAGAGTTCCGTCCATGTCAAGAACCAGTGTATGCTTTTTGGTGTTCCCTTCCATGGGTGGCAGCAGAGGACCTCTCCGTGGGTTCGGTGGCAAAATGAAATATTCATGGTTGTTCTGTACAGAATTGCATGCCAGAATGTGTCGAACGTTGGCCTTCGTTAGGGCAAGATTGGCCAATGCGTAGGGCAATTCACCCGTCAATTCGGAATCTGATGCCAAACCGAAAAATCGTTTGATGGGGAATGAATTGGAAGGCTGACGAGAGTAGGCGAAGGGACAGTCGTCGAGAATAACTACCTTCCTCAGGTCTCTTCCCAGGAGCGAGAGGTCCTTCACGAGTTTACCTTCTATTTCAGTGCATGAATCTCTGTACAGTCTGTAACGAATGAGGCTGCTGTTTGGGACCTTATCCAATATAGCGTCCGCCCTATTTTGGGGACTCTCTGTGAATATCACGATTTCAAACAATTTCGCCATTTCCATGAGGAACTGTTCCAAATTGGGTCTAATTGAAATAAACGTAAGCCTTCCCGTTGATTCCTGTCTAACGACGAAATCTATCCCACAAAACATCTTGTTTTTTGTCCCACGAAACCAGTCCTCGTTGAACTCGGCCAGGAGAGTTCCGTCCATGTCAAGAACGAGAGTGTACTTGCCTTTATCCAGTGGATCCACTGGAGGAAGCAGATGCTCTTCATGACAAGTGCAGATGCCCTTAAAGGCTTTAGTAATCAGACGGCGCAACGAGGAGGACCGATGTTTACGGCTACTGCTTCTTTCTCTTTCGTTGGAAGCGTTTGTACAAGGGACGATTGGGCGTTGAGCCATTGTTGTAATCAAAATAGTTGTTGTTTTGAACAAATCAATCAATACTTGTCGACAGCTTTATCCAACCCTGCGTTTTCCTTTATATTAAGTATTACACCTTTTTGTGAAAGTCACCCCTTTTCACAAAAATCAAGCTTTTATCACATTAAGAATCATTTTTATGTGAATTTCATTACTTTTGTCACTTAACATATCCTTAAACTTCAACTTGGAGCACTACTTATATATATTTATATATATATATATAAAATATGTTGCATGTGGTTTCATATTAAGAGTTTTAAAATAATTGAAATATAATGCAATATATTAGATGTCAGTTTATTGTATTATCGCGGAGTTATTAAATAATGGTGATTTAGGAGTTTTCATTCACATCATGTGATTGTGTATGAGAGATACTTGGATTGTCCTTTGTTCTCTATCTTTTTGGCATATATATTGATAAACTGAGGGTTGTTTCGAAGAAGCAAGATGTGTCAACATGACTCTAGATGGTGTATTCATCATCCTTCTTTTTTATATCAATGGTGTTTTAATTATGGTGAGGAGTCCCTATGATGTTGACAACAACCAAAATTTCCTAAATTTTTTGCTCTAGTATGGGTATGCTTGTTAACATTGAGAGAACAAAGCTTATGATAATCAAATCCAAAATGAACACTCATGTTTATTTTATGTATAACAACGTCAACTTAAAGTAAGACAATTCATACAAATATTTCTAAATAGATGTTCATCACATGTTTAATTGAACTATAGCATTGAGGAAAAGATAAATGGAGGGTGGTAGAACTTATTATGGACATGAAAATATTTGTAAATTAATAGACCTTTGGATTTGGGATAACAAGAAACTCCTCTTTGATACTATCGTCAGACATGTTATCTTATATGGTTGTGAAGTTTGGGGCTACACCATCTCTATATAATCATGGGGAAAGATAGAGAAAATCCAAAAGTATTTTATAGCTTATAGTCTGGAAATCAATGGCAATATACTCTATCATATCCTTCTCATAGAAACAAGTATTTTTCCCATTGATAGAGTGGCTATGATTGAGTGCCTAATGTAGAAGAATAAGATAAACGACATGGAAGACACCAAACATCCTAAGAATGCTTCAAACTTTAGTCAAACTACATACAACTCAACCAAGGTTGGTGTAAGGATGCCAAGTCTTTGCTAAATCAATGGAGAATCAACTAAGAGGTCACGTTACAAAATAGTGATAATATTGAAAATATTATTACATCTCAATTTAAGGAGAAATCATGGTGGGGTAAAGAATTAGAGGATAAGATAAATTTAAGATACTATCACTAGGTGAGAAACCCTAATCTAAAAGATCAAAATTAAATTTATGTTTAACTATCTAATTTACCTAGTGTAAAGAAGAAAATCAACATTGCTAAAATTATAAAAATTATCTCATTGGTCCATAGTGTAAAAGGTCGTTGGAAAATTCCTAAAACATTTTGTCCAAAGAATTTGTTATGATTCTTACACTAAAATGATTTAATATGAAGATACATTTCTCATAGAATGTCCTATGTAAATCCACATCAAATATCAATTTCAAAATATTTGTTAGAATAGTGACCTTCCTAACCTCTTAACTAGTCGATATTATGGATACATGGGAATGTTTCTTTTAATTATTTTCAATAATAAAAATTTAAAAAATTAATAATTTAACCAAGTATTCCCTACCTTTGTTAAGGTCAACCAAAATTGGTTTCAATACGCATTAATAATCATCACGGTCATGAATAAGTGCGTGAGGGAGGTTTGTAAACTAAACAAGGGGCATACATATTGTGGGTGCAATTAGCCAACATTCTTTCTTTTTAGAAGAGGATGGAGATAAGAGTTAGTAATACAATGAGAGTTCTCTTTGTGATTTTTTTTTAGGAAGTGAAAGATCTCACAAGGGACTTGGGTGATATTTGTCTTGTCCTTGTACTTTATAGAAATTATTAATGAACCATGATATTATCTGAGGAAGCAATGAAAATGACCACATATTTCGTAATAGAAAGATCTCAAAATGAAATGGTATTCTAATTTATAAGGACCATGTTTGATGATTCTCACTAAACACTTAGGTAGATTATGATACTTTTTTAAAATTAAATGTTAGATACATATGAAAAATATTTTGACCAACACATAAGGTATAATAGACCTACCTCATTGTCAGGTTGAGAACCCATGCTAAGATGTGGACACGATGTGGATTGTCATTTGGAAGTAAGGTGGGTACACACCCACTAATAAGGGGGAAGATTCCCAAGTCTTAGGCACAATCAAGAAGCACGAGGAGGTGTGAAATTCAGATGAGGCGAAATTTAGAGGAGCATCAACTTCCAAAGTCAACCTCATCCCCAAAGATAACTTGAAAACTCCGCAAGAAACCACAACAGTTGAACCTTTGGTTGTGCATATGAGTTAGAAAAGAGGCTATATAAGGAGGTGCGGTGCTGACCAAAACAATGGAATTTGTTCAAGTGTGAGAAATTTAGTTGATTTTAGTTATGAGGCACCTGTTAGGCATAGGTAGAATGAATCTAGAAAAGGAGAGGCTTGACAATGGGCGATCTCCTAGGTTGCGGTCTATGGACACACCTGTTTCTTATGTAACTTGTAATATCCTCTCATTATATATATATATATATATAGACACGTCCTTCTTGCGGAACCATTATACCTGTCTTTGTCTTTAATTTTTTATTGGCTAAGCGTAATATGTTGCAACTAGCAACATAATAATGTCTAAGTATAAACATGAATAAGACTAAGAGATAAAGTGTGAAGTGTTTCCATAGGAATATTATTTTGAGATTCCAACCTGAGATAGTCTCATCCTAAGAAGGGGAATACTGAGGCAGTGCTACAAAACCTATTGGGTGGGACGAAGCCTAAACTTCAAGTCATATCTGTAGGCTCGTGATAGTTTGTATTAGAGTTTTGTAAAAATGACAAATGAATACTTTGGTGTGTATGACATGATGGAGGAATCAAAGTTTATGAATACAACTACTTACCCGACTACACAGAAATTCCAAGGAACCACCATTGCAACGTTAGTTAGTCAAGTTGGATGAATGGATGAGGGTGAAAGGTAGAGGAGCTCCACCTTTAGAGTTGGTCATAGAGAAGATAGGAAGTTGGGAAAACTTTCTCCTAGAAGCATCATTGGGTGCACTCTTAGGTAGTGAATATGTTCTATCACCTAGAACTAAATACATTATATCAATAGTCCCTAAGTCTTTCAGACTTGGCCATTCCAACGTAGGACTCCTACATGACAAAAATATGTCTTGTTTAGTTGAAGATGCACATTATATCCAAGTAATTCATTATGTGGGAGATGAAAAAAGGTGTGTATAAGATGTTTCGACAGATGGGATGAGGGAGATGCCTCACTTGACTAGATCTATTCAGTATATTAACACCATGAGGGGTGGAGAAGAGCTAAATCAAATTTATTTCGTGGAACTGGTTGCAAATCGACAAATGCTGAGGGAACCCATGGATAAGTGATCCGCATATAACTTTGTACAGAAGGAGATTGTAGATGAAATTGGACTAAGGGGTCATCGTAATAGAGAATCTATTAAGGATGTGAACTCCTCATCCAAACCAACAAGAAGCATTGCTTCTAAGGTGCATGTGAGAATTGGAATATTGGAAGGGTGAGAATACTTTATGATTATTCTGCTAGTTGAGTTTGACATGATTTTGGGGAAGAAATTATTAAGGAGAGATTAGGCCTTCCACTTTTCATTCTTAGATAAGATGAATATTTCATACAGGAAGAAACCATGCGTGGCCTGCTCACTTCCATGAAGAAGACAGATGGAGGGGTGCGATTGATATCAGCACATAACATGAATAGGGTTGATCGACATATAGATTCATGTCTATATGTTGCAACAATTCTTAGGGAAGCAAATGTAGGATTTGCGAGGGCTCCTACACCTACTAAGCTTGTCAACTTGTTGATCGCAAATAAGGATTTGAAACCATAGATTTTTATTAAATTAATCCCACTAAGGTGTTACAATGATCACCACATTAATCTTGATCTGGGATCAAAACTATTGGTAAAATATCCCTATCGGTTGTATGGTCCATAGTTGGAAGAGTTGAAGAAATAAATGGTAGAACTTATAGTGGTTTTATTCATCAAAGCTTTAAGGTATCCATATGGAACATGCATGCTCTTTCAATAGAAGAAGGATACCCTTTATTTGGTCCTTTGTTTGGACTACATTGTGCTCAACAAGCAAATGGTAAAGAATTGGTACCCACTTTCATTAGCAATAGATTTTTTTAACAAGTTCATATGACCAAGGCTTTCTCAAAATTGGATTTGAGGTAGCGCTATTACCAAGTAAGGATTGCACAATGGGATTAGAATAAGGAAACCCACCTGATGAGGCATGATACCTTTGATTTCTTGGTGATTCCTTTTGGATCATTTAATGCATGTACAACATTCTTCACTCTCAGGAATGATGTGTGGAGACCATTTTTGGACAAACACAACAACAAATTTTATTTTCACGGGGGGGTTTCTTCTTCCTCAAAAAGTCACTTTTGGGGGAGGTTCTATATTTGGAGGTGGTCTTGACAAAACCATCCCTAATAGCACCAATTCTAAAAGTTTGGACTTTTAGGGGTGATTTTGGAAAAGATCAAAACCGCACCTAAAAGTGACTTTTGGGGGTGGTTCTAAACCCCTCACCCAAAGTGAATTTTAAGGTAAATTATAAATCCCCCTCATAGACACCTCTATGGGTAGTTTCAAACCCCCCATAAAATTCCTTATTACAAAATTTTGGGGGCAGTTACAAACACCCATTGTACATACCTATGGGGGTAGTTAAAAACACCCCTCCTAGGTACCTATGGGGGGGGGGTTTTAAACCCCATAGGTTACTACAAGATTTGTTATAAAACCCCCTTAAAAATCCATTTTAAAAACCTTTTGGGGAGACCTTAACAAAACCTCCCCTAATAGCACTAACGCTAAAAGTTTGGAATTTTAAGGGTAGTTTTGGAAGAGATAAAATCGACACTATAAGTGAATTTTGGGGGATGTTTGGAATTCCATTCAAAATTACTTATGACAAACCTTTTGGGGTGGTTATAAATCCCCCTTGTAGGTAGCTACAAGGGAGGCTCGAAATCCCCCTCGTAGACACCTTCGGGGATGGTTCAAAACCAACCCTAAAACTCCATCTTACAAACCTTTTAGGGTGGTAATGAGACCCCTTCATATAAAACTATAGGGGGTTTTGAACCCCCCTCATTGTAACATATAAGGGAATTTTTTAACCCCCCTCCTAGTGACCTATGAAAGCGGTTTACAACTGCCCTCATATCAACATAGAAAAATGTTTTGAAACCCGCCTATAGCCATAACAAATCATAATAAATTATATTTTAATAAAAATTATCCATATTGCGATATCATTATGGAATGAAGAAATTGAAGCACCAACCTCATGCTTGTAAGGAAGAAACTCTTCCATTGAGCTAGAACCTGGGATAATTTTAAGGAACCATACTTATTTAAAAGTGTAAAAATGTTGGTGAACCTTACCAATTCTTAAAATGTCAACTATAAAAAAATTAGCAGTATTTTTATAAAAATATTTCAAGTATTAAGGATTTTATATCGTTTATATAATAATTTGGAAATTTTTAGGGTGAATAAATTTTACCCCATCAAAATTGGGCAAAATAGGGCTTCAAAAAATGCAAATTGGTGAATATTTTTTTGCAGAAAACCATGGAAAAATAATCTATTTTTCCCCTAAAATTATCCTTGGCTAGAACCCTTTAAGAATTTAAAAAAGGAGCAATATTAAAGATTGATTTTATGTTGATCGACATATTTTATTTGGCGTAAGGTTGAGTATCAAAGAAGGTTTTCAATAGGCTTTTTAATTGCCATATTGTGACTTCACATGCCGCTCAAAATGGTTATGTCAAATTATTGGGAGTGGAAAATGATGGGTGAAACAGTGGACTTCACAAAAACTTCTAATCCCCATGCAAAATGGAAATAATAAGAAAACAAGAAAAACACATAAAAGATATTAAAGGATTTTACTAATTTTCCAGTAAGCATATACACCAATGACCAATATAGATATACAAGAAAACATAAAGAAGTATAAAGAATAATGTCTTCATTGAATTTCAACTATAATATGTATTACATGTATTATCTAAGTATTCATCCCACAAACATATATAAGCAAAAGAAATGGATTCAGATCAAAATACAAACACTACTAAAATTATGTATGGATCTATGCTAATCATTTCTTCCATTCATCAAGAAACTTATTAATCTTACAAAACATGCTTCTCTCACAAGAATGGAAGAGTAATATATGCTCAAGGAAATATTTAGTTTCCAACTCATTAAACACACAAGCATACAAATTAGTTATCCACAAGTGTTGATAGTTTGTAAGTAGTTGATGCTCAATTCATTAAGTTTCTGCTAAACAGCTTTATATTACTTTAGTGATGTGTTCTAAGTATAGTCTTCATCTTAGTAGTGGGAACCAATATACTTTTTGGCTCTAGCAAAGAATTTCGATCCAACATACATGTCCCCTTAACATTTTGTGTTATATTCATTGCATCCCTTTTCACTCTCTTATGGTGGCCATATAATGATCTATTTATTGAATAGAACATTCAACATATTATTGATAACCTATGGTAATCTCATGTGCAAGGGAACAAACTCCCAAGGATGACCTATTTTTATGGTCCATTTTTCAAGGGAACGTTGAGTTATCAAGGGAATAACTCCCAAAATATTACACATAATTCCTATTATAAACAAAATTCTGCAAATGATGGCATTAATTTGATTATAATCAATTGCATCCATGAAGAGATATTCCATTTATGTTTTCCAGTTACAATAGATGTACTTAAGGGTAAAAAGTAATAACCCTCAAGGAGACTAGATCTAGGCCCTTGAACATAAGAAATATTTATGGTGCTAGATCTAGTAATGATGTGAGATTGAAACCAATTGATATGAGCACAACACCAACAATAGAAAAAAATCCTCACACAACAGAGAAAGTGTGAAACTATGAGAGGATATTGTTAGAACTGTACACATACCTATACACTCATAAGTATTAATAAATCTATATAGAGTACAAAAATATGGGAGACTGATCAAGTTTGAACTTTGATCATGCCCCCAATAAAATAGAATAAATTTGGTGACGGATAAATTTAGAATTTGTCACCCAAAAGAGATACAAACTAAGTACAAATGTAATACATGTTCATACACATTCTCTACACTAAGTCTCATCAACAATCATACTAGTTTCATAGCTATTCCCATAAACCATTTTGATAACTTCAAAAACACAACATTAGTAGATGATACCCCTTAGGATATTTTGTTCTTGCAATTGGGAAAACCACATTGTTTCAACTTCAAATGGGATAAAAATGGATTCAAATTAGAATTGGCATGCTATTTAAAGAAAAAATGAATGTTATTAAGAATATAATGCATGTTTTATCTATGTTATAATTTTTCTTGTATACTAAAAACTAAAAACATGGAATAATATGGAATGTGTAAAAAGGCACCAAATGATGTATTGGAACAAAGATCGGATTCCCAAATCATCCATTTATGCATCCCACTATCTCATGAACTTGAGATGTAAGCTTTTGATCTACAATAACAATCCCAAACAAATCCCGTTAGGAATAAATATAATATTATAGCAAGCAAACAATTGAGAAAGAAGGCTTAAAATTCATTGCATACAGGTTTAACATCACAAAGTTAAAGAGAAGTCATGAAAACTAAAAGGAAATACGAAATCCAATCTTGTAATTAATAGCTAGAAGATTTAATAACAAGATAAAGTGAAACAAAGATAGGAGCATTTCACAATACTTAGGCTATATTGTCTCAAACTAAATATTTCTCAAAATTCCTCATTTATATCAAGGTGACAAACAATGGGGTTGACGATTGACATCAATAATGTAAGAGTTCCTGGGATGAACAATGTCACAATACTTAGGCTATATTGTCTTGAACTAAATATTTCTCAAAATTCCTCACTTATATCAAGGTGACAAACAATGGGGATAACGATGGACATCAATAATGTAGGAATTCTTGGGATGAACAATGGTATCTAAAAGGTGGTATTAGACTTCTCTATAGCTATAGAACCTTTGAATATTTGGAAAAAAAATACAATTGGATTGACAACTTCCATGCCAACTTTGACCTATCAAAGCAGTCATAAAGTTATTTAATGATGATAGATAATACGTTTGGAGTTAAAGTAAAACATAAACCTTTTTCATGAAGGAGGGATAAATTCAATTAATATGACTTTAAACTAGATTTTTCATTTAATTATTCTCCAATTTTGGGAATATGAAGTGAAGAGATATTCCCTAGATGTACCCACAACATAAAAGACTTATTACAAGTGATGCAAGTTTGAATTGTTCTCTCTCAATTTATCGGTTTGAAATTTTTGTTGTACTATATTTGAATTCTGATGTGGTATTAGAGACATGAATTTAAGAAGAATGCATTCAAGAGTCATAATTAATAATTTGAAGCATCATGAAGGAGCATAACACAAAACAAGTCTAAAAAGGTCGGCATGCATTAGAGCATAATTATGAAAGAGAGATTATGGAAGTACTAGAACATAGTTCAAGGAAGAATAGGAGCAGAGTTTGAATAATAGTCAATACAAATTGAGGACATACAATATAATCTAAGTATGCATTTTGAGGCAACAAAATCAACTCAATTCCAAGGCACAATTTTACACAGATTTTGTAATAAAATTTCAGAGCTCAAAATTAAATATGGAAACCAAAAAAAATAATTTGTGGTCTAAACTCTACTTCAAGGTTCTATACTCTAGTTCCAGAAGATATCCCATGATAAACAAGACCTGTCCATTAAGGTATTTTCCAATGGGGTACTAACCCCTTTAAATAGGATCCAATGATAACTAAGGTTGAATAGCTTTACCTAGACTCATTTGCACACAACTAAATATAGGTCTAAGAAATAGGATCCACTAGTTCCACCAACTTCATTTCCTGTGTGTCACAAATTATTGAAGAATTTCTTGACAAATATAAATAAAAAAATGAAAGAGATCATTAATGCCAATAAGATACAATGAAAGGTCACTAGGGCTATGTCTTAATGATAATGATTTAGGGCAATGCAAGAAAACGAAAAAATCTGGATCTAATATGAGCCTAGCACTAGAATGCCACAATGGTCAAAAACATGGTCGCCATGATAAAAAAGCATAAAATAGCTAGTTAGAAAAAATACTAGTAAGATTTTCGATAATCGAAATATTTAGCTATAAGAAGAAAAACATTATTCTTCACAAGATATACTATTAACATTTTGGATACTTTAAATATTTAGCTACTAAAGGAAAAACAATATTCTTCACGCAAATTGAACAAGAGAAATTTCAACCAAGTTGAGATGCACCCTTTAATGCATGGTGATTTTTAAAAAAACTATACATAATTCCTTATTTACAATTGAATGGATGAAACTTAAATATAAGCTTTAATCATGACTAATAATAATCCCCGAGGAATATTATGATTACATTATAATAATTCCTTGTCATGTCCTTTAATCCAACACATTCACTTTCTATGAGGATAACGAACAACCTACCCAAAAAACCCTACCCAAAACAAAATTATTGTTTTTCTTCGATGACATTATAATTATGATAAAAAATGGAGAACAGAAAATTTAACTAGACTATATACCAAAACCAATCAAAGAAGCCAAGCTATATACAAAACATCCCACATCCCAGATGTAATTTCTTTGAAATTTACAACATTTAGGGTATATGATCACAAATACGCACGAGGATTTCACTTAGTGAACCTCTTACATAGCACGTGCGATCATGGGATATTAAAGAATACCCTTAATTTCGAGAGATATTANCCCACCTTAAACCCCTCATCCCCTCAATACCTGCAATATATTGGTTCAATTTTTTATAATTTTAAAACCCACAATATGAACTAACGTGATAGGATATTGGTCAACAAGTGAAGTCCCCATGCAAATACGTTATATTAATTCCTCTAAAAAAAATACAACATTTAGAATATATGGTCACAAAAAGGTTATAGCATTTCCTCTTATAAAGTTATACTAGTAACAAAAAGTAGGTCCAACAAGATTTTGATAAATATGAATCTTCTCAAAACGAATCAACATTGTAGAAGACTCAAAGTACTAAGTTATTAAGCAACTGCATCAGAACCTACTAAGTTATTAAGCAACTGCATCAGAACCTAAATATGTGAAGTAATATCATATTCGAAGGGAAAGCACCTTTGTGAAACCAATATACAACACAAAGATAGTCACAGATACTTTTATTTCGATAATGTGAAGTCAATATCTTTGTTTTTGTACCTCAATATTTTTGAGGACATAATAAAATAAAATTTAATCACTAATAAAAGTGGTTCAAAATTCAAGTCATCAACCCTTTCTAGTGTTTTGGGTATCTTTAACTTATTCCACAAGAAACATCTCAAAAAATATCTTAGAAAAATGGTTACACGACTAAAGATTAGTTGATGCACTCGACATTGTCCAATGGGAACTTAGATGAAAATGCTACTATCAGAATTTGCGCACATCAAAACTGGTTTAGCTTCGTTAGCATGTACAACACTAAATGAAAGAACGCCCTCACCATGATAATAGAGAAAATAAATAATGAATACTTTTTTATAATACCTTAGACCATGTGGTAGAAGAAGAATGAATATTATATTCATAATGATATGAGTTTGAGAAAAACAACCCATTTTTACTTACCTAATTTAAAGCATATGTGTAAGTGACTTCAACACATTCATCTACAATGGCAACACAAACCTGTATTCTTTTCTATGTATATCTATTACATTTGGCATTACAAAATTTGATTGAAAATTTATTTGTGAAGACAATCGCACGCAGGATTGAACAACAGACTTCAATAATGCCAACGAACAACAGACTTCAAATAGCAGACTTCAATAATGCCAGCGATGCTTTGTATTCCAAGATATTGTATTACATTACAGTTGCAGACATGATATAGGGGTAGATCGGCTTCAGAGGGAGAAGCTCGTCACTACCAGAATCACTCTCATAAGATACAGAAAGAATTTCTGATGCAATCTTATACCTTTAAAGGCATGTTGCAGAGCATACTCTTCTATTACAGACTCGACTCTCAGAAGATACAGAAAGAATTTATAATGCAATCTTATACCATTAAAGGCAAGTTGCAGAGCATACTCTTCTATTACAGACTCGATTCTTAGAAGATACAGAAAAGAATTTCTGATGCAATCTTATACCATTAAAGGCAAGTTGCAAAGCATACTCTTCTATTACAGACTCGACTCTTACTTGTAGAGCAAACTCTATGAACCTCTATCTCTCCACACACAAAACTCTATCTTCTAATGATCTCGAGACCTCTTATTTATACATATCTCAACCAGTAAGCTGGTGATCTTCGACTATCATTAATAGGTCAACCGATAAGCCGGTGATCTTCGACTGACATTAACAGGTCAAGACGAATCCTCTGGGGTGACAGGTGGGGACTACCACCGTCATTATCTCGTCCCTTAAATGGTTCGTAGACATATGGGGACCTGGAATCTTAATCATGATGGATATGACATAAGACATAGTACAAAGTGGAGCTATACCGACCCACGTCGGTGTACAAAGTGGAGCAAAACTGGCCCACGACAGTCAATGGTCCACCACAGCTTCCTGATTAATCATACAGATCCCGGCCTTGTAGGCAGATGCAGTGATTGTGGCAATCGATATCTAGTCCACCGCAAGGACAATCCCAGTCGACGTCATCAGAGTCGTAATCTTGGGAATCTTCAAAAGTTGGTGGGTTGTCTTCAAACTTTGGTGGCGGATACAGTAGTGGGATGAAACAACGTTCTATATCAGACCCATGGAATAGTTCATTAGGGTCACATAGAAATTCTCCTCGAAAATGGGACTCTACCCTTTAAAAGTTGAGAGGGATCTGTCTGGTGTAGATCCTTGAATCGATCCGTCGTCCTTGGGCATCCCTTTTGATATACTTTTGGGAGGTAAATACTGTATGCTCCAGTTTGTTATATTTTCCTCCTTCATGGTGCAGCATAAATTTAAACCACTGGTGTTCCCTAACTGCAACTTCAATATCATCCTTCATATGCAAGATGAAGTTGGATCTTCGATTTTCCCAATCAGCTATGGGGCAGAATTTATCTAACAAAACTTCAGTCCATTTGGACCAAGCACCATGTTGCAGATTGTTTGGGTCTGCACAAATAACAATTTTTCTTTGCTCCCTGCAGAATCTGAGAATGAGGTTATAAGAGGTCCACGTGAGATTACCATCACCTATGTCAACATACCAAAGTGGCCCGTCTTCTTCTTCATTGCGGTCCAACCAAAATTCTCCGCAGTCTTTAAGTTTTTCTAATGCACCCTCGAAGCTTCTGAATGCATCGCACTCCCATCGTTCCAGAATTTCAATCTTCAACGGTGAGGACTGAATTTGCTTTATAAGTGTAATTTCAAGAAACTTTTCAGCTTCATGTTTGGATGCATAATCCAAGAGTTGCTTCATTTCCGCTTCTGAAATGGATGTGTCCCATGACCTTAAGAATAATCCATTTCTTGGCCTACAAAGTGGTGCAGTTCCACGACCTGAACTAGAGCGACCTGGATTGGAGCTTGAGGCTCCTGCTGAAAACATCTTCAAGTCTAGTATAACTTGCTCAGATTGCTCCCTGGTGAGCATGTCAGCAAGACAATTTAAATGACTTGGATTATAAACAATATCAACATCAAAATTGCTTAGCCAGATAAACCATTTTAGAATCCTATTGCTATTTTCAGCCATTAAATTTTCATTCTTAAAGATTCCAGGCATAATCTGAAGATCTGTTCTAATAATGAATTTAATAGGTTTTAAGAACAGAATAAAGTGTTGTACTCTCTTTTTAACAGCTAGAATTTGTTTATGGCTAGAAGGATAGCTTAATTCAGCTGCTTTGAATGACCCTGAGCCATAGCCACAAACTTGTTTCTTGCCATTTACAGCTTCAAGAAGTACTCCTCTCTAGGTATGGGAAGAGGCGTCGGTTTCGATGATCAGGTGAGCTGATCCTTGTGGCAAAGACAGTGGAGGAAGATCAAGTACTTTGGCTTTAATTTTATGAACTGCCAAAGTCATTGCAGTAGACCATTTTACTGGATTTTTCTTCAACCTTTGTTGCAGCAGATGAATATCTGTTGCTTGCCCTTTATAGAATGGCCTGATGTAATTAAGACTCCCTAAGAATCTTTGAAGCTGAGTCTTATCCAAAATATGATCAGGAAATTGACTGAACACATTCAGAACATGCTTTTGTAACACTACTTGTCCTTTCTGAATCTTGAATCCTAAGAATTCCATTTCAGTCTTACCAATTTCCATTTTGCTCTCTGATAGCACTAACCCATGTTTATACACAAGTTCATAGAACATTTGCAGATGTTTAAGGTGTTCCTGCAAATTCTTTGAACAAATCAAAGCATCATCAATAAAGACTAATGCCCATAGTTTATCCCTAAAAATGTCTTCCATATGCTTCTAGAATTCAGAAGGGGCATTGTTTATTCCAAAAGGCAGTACCTTCCATTGGTATTGCCCATGAGGTACTACAAATGCAGTTTTATACCTGTCTTCAGCTTTAATCCCAATCTGATAGCAACCTGACTTGAGGTCGAATTTGCTGAAGATCATGCATCCTGTTATTCTTTGTAGAAGGCTAGATTTATCAGGAAGAGGATATCTTACCTTCTGCAATATTGCATTGAGTGGCTTATAATTAACCACTAACCTCGGCTTGCCTCTCTTTACCTCAGAGTGCTTATTCACCACAAAAGCTCTGCAAGCCCATGGGCTCTTAGAGGGATCGATTAGACCTTTGGCCAAAAGCTCTTTAATTTCTTTGGCACCTAATTCCCTTTCAGAAGGCGACATCAATCTGGCTGAAGCTTTCATAGGTCTGATTTTTTGCAGAGGATCAAAAGGTAAAGAAACAAAATATTTTTCCCTTTTCCAGAAAGAATTAGGGCTTTCTGAATAGCATTCTTTTACTAACTTCTCAGTGATGTTGGCCAAGGCTTTATTGCCATGAGTCTGGGAAAATGCTATGCAACGGTCCATTTTTAACAAATGAGCAGGGTTAGGTTTCTTCTCTGGATTCTGTACTATGGAAGGGCACTTAGGAGTAGAATGGAAGAATATGGGGAGTTCTACAGGGTGGTTGTTTATGATACAAGTAAATACCATGTTCTTCATATCTACTGAGAAGGGACTGACTCTAGAAAGGAATTTAGATCCTAAAATGCAATCCTCATTAATCTCATCGAGTCTATACAAAGTTAACTGGTCATGGATATTATTAAACTGTACAGGGAAATATTCGGATTTGGCTTTCAATGGAACAAGGGTTCCTTCAATAGCCGAACCTTTGTCAGAGGTGTTTTCCCAGTAGAATTGGGGCAAAGCTGATCCTTTTTCCAAATTGACTTGGAAACCAGAGTCAATCATGCAGTCTGAAGAGTAAGGATTAAATTCTTTAGAATTGAACTGGACTTTAACAAAGATTTTAGGGCCAGTAAGCATACCTAGATTTGGGTCAGGAGAAGGTTCTCTTA
The DNA here is from genome assembly GCA_001517045.1 of Pseudotsuga menziesii. Lineage (NCBI taxonomy): Eukaryota > Viridiplantae > Streptophyta > Pinopsida > Pinales > Pinaceae > Pseudotsuga > Pseudotsuga menziesii. The sequence continues at coordinate 74,425 of LPNX010875360.1, read as the reverse complement.
TCCTTGGACTGTCAGTTTCCATGGATAAATCGTAATGCTTACTCAATTCTTCATCGGATGATTGATCCCTTTCAAGTTGTATAATCTTGATCATGCTTTTCAGCTCCTCAATTTATGCTACCAGGCTCTTCAACTGCTGCTTCTTTTCTCTTACCTGAAGCCGTAGCATCTGTTCTTTATCAATCCTATAATTTTGTCTATTCTCATGGCCATCTGGATAGCCTTTGTAGAGATCAACAGGATTGTACACAACAGGGATTACCTTGCTTTTTCCTTTGTCTTGTTCCAGTTGCTTAAGCAACTGCTTCTTTTCTTCTTTCAAGGACGCTCTCAGCATATACTCAAAAGGAGGAGTTTCAGAAAGCTGTAGATCAATTGCTGCAATTTGCTTCTCAAGATTTTGTGGCTTGTTTAGTGAAAACATGTACAGTGAGAAGTCAAATTCTGGGGGCTCAAACCGTCCCAAATTTGGGACTGAATCAGAATCAAAAGATGAAGATGCAAGATCAAATTTCTAAAGAGCAACCTGTTCAGTATCAGACTTAGAATCAGAGGAATCGCTAGATGCATATGAAGGAAAAAATAGAACTTCGCCAGAGGGCGACTCTTCTTCAGAAGGGAGATCCCACCAACGAGGATCTAGCTGCCCACAAAAAGCTGCTAACTTGGGCTTAGATTTTTTCTTAGGACATTTGTTATCCCAATGGCCCTTTTGGTCGCATATGAAACAATTTTCTGTTTCATTTTTATTTGTTCTTCTTTTCACAAACCTTCTATGTTGAGGTTTGCGGTATTGTTTGAAATCATGGGATTTCTGTCTCCTTTTCTGTTTATAGGATTTATCTGGATGGTATCTCGGTAAACTGGAATAGAAACCCTTTTTCTGGTTCTTTTTGTGGCATTTGCAATTATCTTTAAGATGGCCATGGTTGTGAGCTCCACACCCCCAATCTGGCATTTTAGCAACGTTTTTGCAAAACGAAGGGGAATACATGCTTTGGTGTCTTTTGAAATCCTTACTCACCCTTTTTTCTAGACAATGTTCTTGCCAAGTTTCCAGGATGTAACTATGCAGTTGATCCAAAGATAGTCCTCTATAATTTATTTGCTTGTCCTTCATATATTGCTCTACTGCGTCAGACACATGTCCTGGGAAGCTTCTAAGGTAATGCTTCAGATAAGCTGGGTCTCCTGATTTCCCAGAGGAGATCAGCAACTGCTACATATAACAGAAGTATTGTTCACTCTGTGAGAGGTCACAGAGGTGGGCTGACATGAATAAGGAGGCAAGATGTTCAGAGTCTTCTCACTCATTTGAGCCATAAAATTCTTTCCCTAGAGCACTCAATATTTGCTGGTCCGCGTCTGCGACTGATAACATTTCATTTCTAGCTTCCTGTGGAAGCCATCTCCACCACTCATTGGAAAGTCCGGAGAGACCTGCTATAATCTGACTAGCTAACTGCTGACTATTGAGAGAGTCATCCTATGTTCTCTTATACAATACACATTGACTGAGCATCTGTATTGTTGTTTTAATATCTTCCCTGGGTTGACATTGGATGTTTAAAACTGGCTGGTCCAGCATCTGTGAGACAAGGTTTTTCATCGAGTTTATGCCAAGCTGAAATTTCAGGTTTGGAGCTCTAGAGGCATCTGGCATTCTCACATCAAATGTTCTGTCAAGAGGTGGATTGTGTGTTGCTGAGGATTCAGCATGCTGATAGGAAAATATCATATTCAAGTACTTAGGCTTTAAGGCAGGTGGGAAGGACTTGAAATGTCCTATACATTCTTTCACTTCATCATATTCAATTTCATCTCTACCAAAATTGAATTATGGTCTATCATCAGATGGGACACTCATCATTCCAAAGGATATACTGCAATGGTGTTGAATTCCTGGGTATTTATTTTTATGTCCTTGAGTTGCAAGTGCAAGGGCTGAAGGACTAAGACCTGGAACTCTTTTATTTAATTCTTGAGTTTGGCCTATGAGTTCTTCCAGTCTGGCCAATCTTATTTCTATTTTATCAGCAGCCTTAGCTACTGCTTCCTTGATTTTTGCAGAGTCTGTTAGGAGATGGTCTATCAATCCTAACTTGGTTTCAACCATAGCAATTTTCTATTTTTCTTTGACTATGGAATTTTTGATATTTAAGAGGTCACAAGCCATGTCATCCATATTTTGTGCAGTCATCTTGTGCTGCATGTTACCCCAATTAGCTAATTTAATATCATCAGACACTGAGTCATCTAGGCCAAAGGATTTGTAAGGGAGAAACTCTTTCTTAACTGAACCATCTGTAGAATACTATTTCTAAGGGACTTCAGGTAAGTTCCTTCCAAGGATATAAGACTTTCTTCCTTGATTAATGGCCTCATAGGCATCATTCCGTCTGGGAAGACTGAACATACCTAGACTAGGGTTTTGTCTTTACTTATGGTGCTGGATCCTTTGTAGGATCTTTCTGCAGGCTTGACAGTCTGTATGTTGGCCACAATGTTCTGTTTCATGAAGGCCAGTGTAGGATGTAGAAGGAGATTCAAATAAAGATAAAGAACTTGAATCTCTTGGTCTTTGGTTATAACTTGAAACAGAGAAAGATCTGATCAGAGGAGGAGATAATTTGGGTGCAGGAGTCTGCTCAGGTAATCTAAATGAGCTGGTTTGTTTATCAAAATTTAATGGCTTATTTTTGAGAGTGTATTGTAGACTTTCAACATTTCTTAATTCTTGATATTTTACTTCCCACTTCTGACGATAATTTATGCCTGTCCATTCGAAGGTTACTGGAGTAGCTTGGCGGGATTTGTCAGATTACACCATGCTTTGGAGGTGCGAACTCTGATGGACCTTGGATCTAAGTGGAGGAAGTGTATTCTTACCGAAGCAGATACAGACAACTGCTTTTAACTGGATAATCTTTGAGCCTTGCATCATGTGAAAGCCCTCAGGAAGAATGTAAGCTTTCAGCAAGTCATAGATATGTGGGTCGTCAAGGCTGACTGAGTATTTCAGGAAAACAGTCCCTAAGGAAGGACCATCATGAAGAGGTGCAGTAAAGCCACCGATAATGGCATCGGCGAAATTTTGATGATGGGTGTCTACTGCAACACACAGTGAAGAAATAGAGAGATAGGGTCTAACGAGAGGACCTAGACCTAACTTTATAGCACCAAGATGTGCATATTTATAACTGGCTTTAATAGCCCAATCTATTTGTTGACGGTCAATAAGATTAATATGTACAGGTTCTTCAGAGTCGGTGAAAGAGATATCTACATAAGATATTTTAATTTGTGTGGCAAAGGCATATTGCCACCACTTAAGCTTATGGACATCAGAGGGTAATATTCAAGGCAACTGCCAGTATTGTGACGGATTAACATCTTGGATGTGAATAACAAATGAGTTTGACTCAGAAGATGCATTCTGATAAGATGAACGACGATCAACTAAAGAAATTTCAGCATTATCTTCCTACTGGAAATCTAGGGTTACGTGAGAAATTGCATCCATTGACAGGTCCATTTGACTAAGATTTATCCTCACTAGGGTTTTCTAACACTCAAGCTTACTTCGCTTTCCCTCAGCTGCTGCCGAAACTAAAACCTCATATAAATCTCTAGATCCAGTCAATCCACTCAACTACCATTTCCATAGACTACAGGATACAATTGTATCTAGCTTGCTAGCCAAAGATATGCAGAACAAAAATTACAGAGATCGAGATAAAACTTATTCAACTTACAGAATGAAATTTAAATAGTACTGAGCTACTGATGCTGCTTGGCTCTGATACCAATCGCACGCAATATCAAAAAGCAGACTTCAATAATGCCAACAATGCTTTGTATTCCAAGATATTGTATTACATTACAGTTGCAGACATCATATAGGGGTAGATCGGCTTCGGAGAGCGAAGCTCGTCACTACCAGACTCACTCTCAGAAGATACAGAAAGAATTTCTGATGCAATCTTGAGCAATACACTAGGTAATGTTTCTAGCAAATGAGTGAGGTAAGTGTGTCGGAGTGAGATATTAATTTTTACTAACATGCCAAACCTGCAAGACTAATAGTAATACATTACAATTAAGATTATTCATACATCCTTTTTACACAATACATTATATTAATATTCTTCATGCATTCTAGATAGGTTTGATTCATTTCAAAAGAACCAAAAAGACAAAAAAACAATACTAATCCAGCTTGTACCTTAATTGTCGTGTGCATAGAACTTGAGTAAAATCTACCACTTTCCACAACAAGCGTAACAATTTCTTTCTTGTGTAACGAAACTACCTTCCAAAATAAAAAATATTCTTTTGTAGTATTTAACATCCACATGAGAACCTAACCATTCTCCAAGCATAATGCAATCCTCTAAAAATTCCAATAATATATATCAAAATGAGAAAAAGGGTATTGAGAGTTAAATGGTCAGAAATAAAACTATGAACTATGTAGTTCAGTGAATTCATTAAGATTATTTAGCATACCCAAAGAATCTTCTCCCTTAGAACCAAAGCATTTACTTGTCATGTGGTAGTAGGAAATTTTAGGCTATTAAAATCAATAAATGGAGTGCTAATTATATTCCAAACCTACACAAAGTGAAATCCCAAAAGAAAAAAAGTCAATCTAACAAATAAAAAACCAAACTTCCTAGATGAATCTTCACAATTTTGGGATATTTTACAAATAATAATAAAAAACTCAACATATGCGATTAACATTAATTATATTATAATTAATTAAGAAACCATAAATTAAAGAAGTGAAGATAAAAAAAAAAAAAAGTTATGTTGTGTCTTCACTTCTTTTGGAACACCTAGAAAAGTCCATGAGCCTTCACGATGCATCCTACGTCTAGGCCAATTTTAATCTCATTTCCACAGTATTGTTGTCAGAAAAAAAGAGATTTCTCTTATTATAACATTATTTTATAACCTAAAAAAAAAACACCATCAAATTTATTCATTCTATTTTCATAAAGTTCCATGTGTAACAATCTCCTGTTCTCATGATTTTTTTCTCTAGATATAGAGTAGATTTTTGAGTTGTTGCTCAGTAAAGAAATTCCATTGCTTGACTATATCCATACAAAATTCAGTGCATAAAAAGGACTTTGACATATCGTAGAAATTTTTGAAGCTTACATGCATTAAGAGAATAGAATAATAGATTTTTCTTTCCATGAGTTAACATCCTTTTAGGTGCCCATTGAGCTGAGCAACAAAATTAACTCTTCCATCACTAGAATGTGAATGCAAGCTTCCACACTACTCATTGCAATGATTTCCCGCCAACCAAAGTTTGCATGCATTATTATATATGGTGGTTATCTCATTCAAGTTTTCATTTTCAGCATTATGTTTGGTTGTAGTATTTTTGGTGTCTTCCATTATCTTCATGAAATCCAAATACATCATTGGACATGAGACATCCCATTCATGCAGCTTCGTAACAAATAGAAAGGAAGTTGTTCTATATGGTTTAAACTAATTCTTTCAATGATCGTAGGTGGATAAAAATTACAATAGATTTCAAAAGAAGATTTATTGAATGACCTCATATTTTTTTTAGTTGATTACCATGTCTTGTATTAAATTAGGTATGCTTGGGAGGGAATGGGAAAACCTACAGTTGTTCCATAATGGTATTTGATAACCAACCAAAATATACATGGATCTTGTTGGTCACTATAATTGTATTTAATTAATTAATTAACAAAGTGTTCAATATTCATTGTCAACCCAAGGAAGTTTGTTTATTTTGATGGTAACCATGCAAATCCTAAGCACAAACTCTCAGGAACTAATCAATCGACTAAACTACCCAATCTTCCTAATTTTCCAGTCTATTCTCTGCTTTACTCCTTAACACAAATTCAACACAAATACAATCTCTAAGAGATTAACGAGATCTCAATCCTTCTAGTAGATTAATTATGGGAATTACTGCTTCAAAAATAGATGAAATTGCTTTTGAAAGAAGTTCAATACATAATCACTACCATGAGAAAGTTCTACACAACAATCACCCAATTAATCATAGGGAAGAGTAACTTTCCTACTCTATCAGTTCATATGTGATTATCAGATAAACAGTTTGAAAAGTAAGGAACATAGTGTCAGAGCAAAACTATATCACCAATGATTAATTATACTCATGTAGAAAGAAAACTATGCACTATTTAATCAAGTATTTCAGCACATCAAGGAAATTAAACTTAGAAATCCTACACTTAATCTTCACACTGTTTCAACCCACTAAAGGAAATTGAACTCATAAATCCTATGCTTAATCTTCACACTATTTCAACACACCAAAGTAAATCCTATTATGATTCCACACACAAAATCAAATAGCAGAAATGAGCAGTTAATTAAATTGGCAACTCTGAGAGAAGATGGGCCCTTTCCTTCTTGCAGATATGCCGCTAGGCACTAATAAAAATCAGTACAGAGTAAATTAATGATATAATGCCACTTTAATTAAAGATGGATTCCAATTAAATAATTCTCCACATCCACTATCACAATCCTTTCTTCAAAAATAAGGCTAACCATGTGAACCATCCTTTCTTCCTTTAAACAATAGATGGGACGATTCAAGTCCTCTTAATTTGGACAAGCATGAATATGAAACATCTCCAAGCTATCCTATCATTATTTTTACAATAGAAACAAATGTTAATAATTACATTCAAGTTAAATATGTTTCAACACGTTAACACCTTTGAGGATTCCAATTGAACCAATACCACACGAATCTCAGCTAACCACATGGATGATACCTCGAGATGTTTCTGTAAATTCACGAACATGAATATTGGGAATGTAATGGATGATTGTGAAGTGTTGTTATCCTCGTGTCTTACCAAGATGATAAACCCACATTTCTTGCAGTTTCGGTTGCTTCATAAATTCGTCACAAGTTAGCTCATTAGGCAACAAAATCATAATCATGGGTAAAACTCTAGGAATTAATAAGACAAAGCAATAATAAATTATACCTGCTTGAAAAAATGTTCTTCCTTAATAAAATATATCAAATTGGGTCACATTATTATAGGAAAACATGGGAAAGGATCATAAAAGGAATGAGAAAAAAGAGGCATTTCCAGGGCTCAATATCTATCCTCAATTGTCCAATTGCATGTCCTCATCCAACAGAATCGTGTGAATCTGAATCTGATTCGAAGCTCTTTCTGTGGAGGTTGGTAAGGTTGATGGAGGACTCAGGTTTGGCTCCTAGTTTCACAAACCCCTTGCAAGAGACCAACTCTGTTGAACATACCCTTTCTACCTTTTTTGTTAACTTATAGACACTTATGTACTCCTTAGGAAACCACATCAGTGGAAATCTAAAACTAATCCCTAGACAACTCGACCCACATGACTAGATACACTTAATTTACTCAGGGACTCGAGACAAGGCATATCTAAAATTTTCAAAAGAGTACGGGTCTCTTATCCTTATGGATTTCGAAGAGGCTTCCCATTTACACTTACTGCCCTTTATTGCATAAGGTTGTTGTTGGGTTATCATTTTAGCATAGGTAGATATTACATCTTGATGGAGTGATGTTATTTGATTAATATTCTGGAAAGAGGAGAGTTAATGGCTCTGTATTTCAAATATAGCTTCGCGGAACTGTGGTTCCCCTCGAATCCAGAGGGTAGAATTATATTCATTCTTTTATGATAGTCTAAGAGGCATGCCACGATCTCATGTGATTGGTGACAAAGGATGGAAAATCCCTCAACTGGATATCTTTTATGTATGGAACAAGATTCAATGATAGGTCCATGAAGGATGCTAGTTCATGTAAGTGTAATTCACTGAGTGATTTTTCTCAGAGAAGTCGTTGTGAGAAAAAATCATCTAAAAATTGAGAAGATGTAAGAAAATGATAGGGTATCCCCTCTTTAATGGCTCTGAAATTAAACAAAGTTGATTGTTCAAAGAGGAAGACTGAATAGGATGGCGATGGGTCCCTGCAACACAATAATTCCTAAATCAAATCATACATTTCAATCTTCTCTTGCTTCATCGCCTTAAAGGTTTTTTGCTCCTTCATCTCTTCCTATAATTTTTCCCATTGGAATCTTTGTAAAGACAGTTCCTCATCCCATTTCTCGTCGATTTCTTTGACATTATTCTTGTTTAAAGTCAGGGATATCATCCTCTTCCTCACATGGGACAACTTGATACTTCCACTTTTCTAATTCAGATTTTAATAGGGAGATGTGTTGTGTTTATTTCTCGGCCTTTTCATCATCATCATCCATCTCAATAACCTCCAAAGGTTTCTGTATTCTTGTTTCAGCATCATTTTTCTGGGGTGAAGGTTGCTCCTTAGTTGTTAAATCTGGAGTTTCAGCACCCAACTCACATGTTTCAACAACTAACTTCCATGTCTCAGCAGTTGGTTTCTGTGTTTCGGTGATTGGTTCTTAACGTGCCATATCCAGAGCTTCAACAAATTCTCCTTTTTGAATTCTTGGTTCCTAAGTTTTAGCAATTTCTAGTTGTTACGACAATTTTTCCTAAGCATTGGCCCCGATAGTTTCTATGGTTGTTGGTTCTTGTGTTTCAGCATCCCTTGCTGCTATGACAATTTTTCTTTGAATTCCTACCTTCCCTCATCTGAAGTCGACATCTCTCATGTAGTGACATTCTTAGGTTCCTGACCCTAGAGAGCTTGATTCTCCTAGGTTGTCTTCCCTTAACTGCCCGAGTCTCCAATATGACAATTCCATGACCGTGCATTTATATCCCAGTTTTTTGAAGATATCTCCATATTACTAACACAAGCTCCTCATGCTCCATTTCTGAGGAGAATGGGGTAAAATTTTCTATTTGACCGGAAATTTCCGCTAATGTGCTCAATTTATGATTTAGATGCCTCTTTTATATCTCTTGCAGTCCTTGAAGCTCCTCCTTAAGCACCTGCACCTTAACAAATCATTTTCTGGGGCAAGGTTCATTAGAGGAAATTTCAACTCAAAATGGGCCTTTTAACCATAATTCAAATTCCATGTCATCATGTGTTAGCTAATGAAATTGCTTTCAATTTGAAATACCGTATAGGTCTTAAACAATTTTTCAATATAAATTTGGGGAGAGGTATCATAAAAAAACTACTTCTTTTGTTCGTATTTTGGACATATCTCCCTATGTTTTTACTCAAATTTTGATCGGAAGAGCTCCATGGATGTGAAAATAAATTCCGCATCCAACGAGTACCCACTCAATATCATCATCATCATCATCATCATCATGTTTTTTCAGGTATTTCTTGTTTTTGGGGTAGTGGATTCCATCAAAAGTATGCCAACTGAGTACTCGTTGGATGCGGAATTTTATTTCACATCCAACGAGCTCTCCCGATCGAAATTTGAGTAAAATAACAGGGAGATATGTCTAAAATATGAACACAAAAAGTAGTTTTTTTATTTTCTTCCTCCAAAATTAATAAATATTATTTTATTGTTTTAACTATTATTTTATTATTTTTCTTAGGAGGCCCATTTTGAGTTGAAATATCCTCTAATGTATGTTTGAGGTTCCCCCTCTATTGCAGTAGGTTCTTATGGAGTAGAAACAGTTAGAACACCCCCTGGTTCTTGTGTTTCAAGGAGTGGTCATAATCTTAAAATTGGAGCCTCAATGTCTACTCCAGTCATTCATAATGCCTCTTCCACAACACATGGTCGAGTCCTCATTTTAATTAAGGGCCAGGAGGGATGATTTATAATGCACGATTTACTCTTATTTTTCTATAGCACAGAGAGAGTGAAACCCTCCAGAAGTATCTCAGCCTCCACTGAAATCAGATAAGAATAATTATCCTTACGTGATAATTCTACCCTCGGCTTCTTCTTATGGGTTAACAAGAGATTCGATCTCCAAAAAATTTCTTTCCTGATTTCCAGTCCTTTTTGTCCTTTCTTTTTCATTGACTTCTACCTGTTGGAATGGAAATCCCACACGATCCTGAGGATTTTTGTCTTAAAGCCCATCTGTTGTCATGGCCTCCCCCAATTTTCCTTCCTCGTTATTTGCTATTCCACTTGATTCCCTATCACTTCTCTCTCCCCGCAGCTATCCAAAAAAGCTATAATATCCCCCAATTTTTTAATAATTTTTGTAGGACTATTTTATTTTATTTTTGTTTGAACCTGATTGGCGGACCTGGAATATGCCAATGGGTCCTTCAAATACAAATGTAACTGAAACATTATGCTTTTAATAAAAATATGAATTATAGGGACAACCATGTTGAATGAGGAAACTATGCATGCGAGAGTGGGGGACGTGAAGGGTCACTCTTAGAAAGTTGCACCAGGCGTGGGAATGCCAGTATGGCGCTAGACTCACCCTTGGGAGTCAAGAGGTAGTGGGGCAGAAATTCTTGGGGGGGATTGTCAGTTACCTGAAAAATACTTAGGAAAAAGAAAAAAGGATAAATAAGTAGGAATATGCTAGGAGGCGGGACGTCACTGAGTATGATGGAGGAAGGAATTCCTTGTTGTACTCTCAGTTAGGAAAGAATTTCTCACTAGAGAACTGGAACAGGGTTTGACTGTCACCACTCTTGGCATGCATAGTTTATTTCAGGGGTGATTGAGGATGGAGAGATCTGTGCCTAATCTACAGTTGGGTGGAAGGTGGTTCTTCCCTTTTAATTGTGGATCGTATTTCAATAGGTTCCAGTATTGAGTATTGTTCATGTTATTTTTATTGAACTACGACTATGTTTGTTCATGTTTAAGATGTGTTTAATGTCAATGAAATGATGAAATAATAGCTTAACCTTGTTGATTTTAATGATGCTTATGAACTAGTGTACGCATACTCTATTTGGAATGCATTTCAAAAAAATACAACTCAAGTGGTAGCTTGTGGTTATAGACAGAGTTATTTGTTACTGCATGATTTCCTTTGATTGATGCACTTAAGGCGCGTCAGTAGTAAGAATGTATGTTTACATGTTGCTGCAATGTTAATAGAATGCCTTAGGTCTGCTGATGAAAGCAATGTTGTTAAACGGGTGTGTACTCCTTTATGTACTCTTCGGTTATTCTTAATTTCGGTAGTGCAACTATTTACGAATATACTAAAGGTGTTGAGTGCTTGTACACCATCCTCAGATAGACTGATATAGGTTTTCAGATGGCTCCAACTTTAATTGAACCTCTAAAGTTAACCAACCCATCCTATGACCACACTAATGCTCAATGAAGAGAGGACGTCAAATATGCGTTGAACTGGATTACATTCTTATTTCGGGCACATCCCTGTCATTAAATCCCTTGGTTGTTGGACATGTGAAATCCTTGAGGACCATCAAATCTAGATCAATGGTGGATCTCAAACACCATAAGGCATATGGATAATAATTTCGCACACCCCTCCGTCGTTAACTCCCTTGCTTGTTGAACATGCAAAATCCCTGAGGACTGTCAGATCTGGATTGATGGTGTATCTCAAACACCATAAGGTGGATGGATAATAATTTCATGCACTCCTCTGCCATTAACTCCCTTGCTGGTTGAATGTGCGAAATCCCTAAGGACCGTCAGATCTAGATCAACGATGGACCCCAAACACCATAAGGCAGATTGTATAAATATTTCACGCACACCAGAAATTTATTAATGCATGCTAGTTGAACCAAGGAAATAGCTCATAGCCGTCGATCTTCACCAAGGTCTATCTTTGTGGTTGATATTAAGGGTATTTTGGCCACAAGCACTTCTGCCTCTCAGTGCTTATCTTCGACGTTATTTCATTTAGCGAAATTATTCTCAATTGTTGGTTTGACGATATTGAACATGGATTTATGAAAGATGCATACTCTTTTCACTTGGTAACCTTCATTGAAATTGATCATTGGAAGGAATAATTCCCTCTGCCACTTGAGGCTTGTCATTTTAACTCTATGAAATTAGAGCTTACCTTTTTTGCAGACTTATATAGTTAATGAAAAGTAGGGCTAATGAATGGAACATTCTCTTATGTCTGGGATTACTTGATTTGGATTTCATTCCTGGTAGGATATGCACCTACGTTGTTTCCATCCCCTAGACCTCTTTGATTGAGTTAGTTCCTGGAAAAGGATAATCCTGCTCGGTTTGAATGGCCATCAATCTTTGATGTTTTGGGTTTCCTATTGGTGTCATATCATTCTGTAATAATTTACTCACGTGTTTTATTTTTTACCCTATACGAAACAAACAGGGTATTTGGTCTTTGTGCAAAGGCTTAGGCCTTTCTCTAAACAAAACTATCCTAGGCTTAATGAGGTTCTTGGATAAACTTATAGTTTAGCATTGGACTTGTTGTTCTTACTTCTACACCCTTCCCTATATAAGTTCAGGCCCGCGAAGAAAACATTGAGGGAAGGAAAGTGGTTAAGTGAAGGTATCGAAAAGTTGGTTTTTCGACTTCACATTTCTACGGTAGAAGGGCAGAAAGTGGAAAGTAGAAAGGAAAAGGTAGAAGGAGGAAGGTGAAAAGTGGTTAAGTGAAGGTATCGAAAAGTTGGTTTTCCTCCATCCGAGTGTCGTAGTGGAAGGGAGTAAAGAGGAAAGTGCAAAGGAAAAGGAGGAAGGAGGAAGGCGAAAAATGGTTAAGTGAAGGTATCAAAAAGTTGGTTTTCTGATTTCCGAGTTCTGCAACGAAAGGTCATAAAGCAGAAAGGAAAAGGTGAAAGGTGGAATGTTGAAAGTAGTTAAGTGAAGGTATCAAAAAGTTGGTTTTCTGACTTCCGAGTTTCGAAACGAAGGGAAGAAAGAGAAAAGTGGAATGGTAAAGACCAAAGGTAGAAAGTGGAAAGGAGTCTAAATTTCTAAGGAAAAGTTGGTTTTTCAACTCCGAGTTCTAGAGAGGAGAGGCAAAAGGCGCAAGTCAGAAAATCAGTTTCAATGCAAAAACTAATTTCTAACTACTTAAATGGTTTCTCGTATGGAAATTTAATGCTATTTATTATTTTAGCATAAGGTTTATTTTTTTATCAAAGGTTCTATCCAAATACATCTAAAAGAATTCATATTTGCAAAATAATCATTTTATCACAGGTTATATGGGTGAGTTACATATGGTATCATAGCTACACGTTCAACCCTATCCCATTTTGGGGAACATCTAGCTCCACTGCACTATGAAAAATTTTGTTCTAAACATTTCTGTTGGAATGTTTGTGTAGGAACAAGAAGTGTTCTGTAACAGGATACAGTGATGGCCTCACAAAATGAACAGGAGTACCCACCTAAAGAAGGTACTCTAGAACCTCACTGAATGTAGCCAGAACCAGAGTGTTCTGAAGCTAGATGTTCGTCCCCACCATTTTTGGGTTCAATACTTCAAATATTAACACATGTTTTGCTACTTTTTAGTGTCTTTTGCACCATGCAACTCACTATTCAAGCCTCATGTATGAATAAATTTAAGGATTATATCAATTATGTTTATCATCATCATTTTATGGTTTCAATAATTAAATTGGCATGATATGGAGTGCATTCTCTATATTAATTCATGCTTATTATTGTTTGCAAATTATATGGTCTTTTAGGCAGGATAACAAGTAGACATGTGTTCAGCTAGATATATGGAGAGTGTATCCAACTTTCTATCCAGATCAGTAAACAGACCGTGCATTGTTGGTAGTATGTTTCTGTGCATTAAAGGCATAGGAAAACGGCCAGGAATTGTCCTCACCACGCGCGAGCGTCTCAACATCAGTATTATTCTAGAAGAAGTTCCCATCTCATGTCTCTGCATGACACCTTGATGCCAGTTTTGATTTGGATTGAACTCATAAGCCACATCGCACGCCAGAGGGAACCTGATTTGTGAGGGAAGAGGAACTGTTAGTTGTTAGTTGTTAATGCACTTATTTGAAATAATGACTACCTTATCATGAAGAGCAGTCGACCACTAAAGGGTCGACTTGCTCACCCCCATTGAACGATGCATATATAGACGTTGTCATGCTACTTAGGGACAACTTCTAAAAGTCTGGAGTCTAAGTTTCTATATTTTATTTGATCAGTTCAATCTGAAGAACTCTGTAATGCTACCTTTTTATTTTAATGAAATTCATATTGCACTGTGTATGATCATGTGTGATTAGAAGAAGCATAACTCTACTCACTGGGAGCCCCCCCGACAAACAGAGTCTTTAAATCCTTGTTTAGGTTTTGTTATTTCTTTCCTCTACAATTAGAATAATTTTGTTTATAAGTTGTTTAGTTTTGTTTCTGTAATCATTGATGTTTCTTTTATATTTTAGTTTAATATTATGTTGAGCAAAGTTTCTTTTTATCAGTCAACAACTGGTTGTTCCTAATATAGTTTTCAAGTTTTCTGCAAAGTCTTTATAATTCATTTCTTGATTTCTAGATTTAAATTATAGTAAGTTTAGTTTATTCATTCCATTTCAGTTTTTCCCATGAATTTTCTTAAAAGTATGTTAGTTTGTTGAATGATGTTTTGAATTATGGAATTAGCTTAGGTTACATTGCTATGGAATTCAGTCATTAAAGTAGGTTTACTTATTACTTTTACATTGCAGTAGTACATGCATGATGCAGTTGCCCTTCAATAAAGCATTTAAATTTACTGTTTCTTTAAGGTTTTAGCATTTTCTTCAAACAAACTATCATACAGACAACCTATTCCACCCTTTATACAGACCTTCATTTCCACGTGTTATACAGTCGCTCATTCAGCCCTATGTGTTTTAAAGCCTATCTTTCTAGTTTTCTGATTCTATCTGAATGGTAGTGGTTAGATAATGTTTATACTTTATTTTGAAGACCTTTAGATAAGATTGTTTAAGACTCCTTGTTAAACCTCATTTCTCCTTCCTCTTTATTTTTACCTAATGCATAGGAATGATATTATGTAATTTAACTCATCTTATTGATCTGTACTTAAGCCTTTGATTTAAGTTGTTCCTTTGTATATAATCCTTAAATTACATGCATTGATAAATTAGGTGTTTATAATACAATTTGTTCTTTTAAGTTATACAGTTGTGAAAAGGATCTATAATATAGAACTCAAATCATCTTTGTAAGTTTTATGTTTGTCCATAAACTATGTCTACCCTCATATAGTATTTTGTAAATAGGAGTTATTTGGGTATAAACAATCATGTTTACTATTTCCTGTAACTGGACATTTCTCAGTTTGCACATTTTTGTAGAGATCAAACTAGACTTAATACCATTAAGCTTTTATACTTCTTTCGAGAGCCATTTTGATACCTCTCCTTCCCTAGTTCCTCTAACAGTAAATGCTTATCCTCAAAATAATCAAGGAGAGTGGAATTAAGATGATTTAATTAGTGCATGTATAGTTTGTATTTGGTCATTGCAAATCCTTTTTAATATAGTCATTCTCTCAGGTAAAATTCAACCTCTTTAGATAGAATAGTTTATTGTCATAACACGGTTCATATCCAGACATTTATAAATAGTTTGATTTTACCTTTGTTTTCATTAACTTAACTAGATCCTTAGGATTTAAACTTAAGTAATTTCAATATTTGGATTATTAAAGTATTACCACGACACTCTCTACCTTCGCATATATTTTGTAGCAACTCTAATCCTACTAACCTTGGTGGATAATGAAATATTAGGTAAATTATTCAAGACAATATTTTTCCCAACATTTTTGGTGCCATTGTCAAGGAGTTGTTTCGTAAGGTAGAATAGATGTAGGCTAGTAATAGGGGAGGAGTAAGACGAGAGGTAATAACCTACGCATCTGTTATAATAGGCGTCCCCAAATCCAGTAATAATAGTAGCATAGGATAGAAAACTTTTGTTGATTTTTTATAAAAATTTTATAGGAAACATAAGAACCCCAACTCACTGAATAAGCATTAAAAAAACCTATAGGAAGTATTTTTTCTAGAAATATAAAGAGATTCTATGGAGGGAAATCATAGAATAAATCCTAGCAGGAGGTCCCGAGGGCCTCATTCTTGACAAAGTTCACAAGAAGTAACCATTAAATCTTCCACTAAGTTACAAAAATTTTAGATGAAATAACTTTTTGGAGAAACTAAACTTCACTGATTTTGTCAATCTTACTTAGGTGAAAGCTCTCTTTGACATAGTAACCCCTCAAATTTACATATCCACAGTGGCATCCCCTACTTCTATAAGAACCAATAAAATAATGAGTGATCAAAGGAAGATTTCTCCTGGAAAAGCATGTTGGGTTGCCCCATTCCCACCTCAAAAGAAATTTTCTAGGCACACTCACTCAAGAAAACAAACCTACATAAAGAACCAAGAAGAAGAACAAGAAACAAAAAGCAATGTCTGTCCAAAATGTAAAACTAAACATCCCCGATAGAAATGTCCATTAAATAACATTCATCCATGTTATATCTGCATGGGGCATCATGTTTTGCGTGAGGATATCATGATGGATCCTATCAAGATAGAGGTAATCATTGGACTACTCTCTCCAAAAAGCTCTTCCTCCTGATCTTTAAAAAATATTGTGGGTTATCATTACTTGTATATATGTAAATATGTGTATATCTCTTTAAGTAAATAAAGAGAAATTTCTAATCACTTCTTTCTAGAGGACTCTTTTTTATGCTTTCAAGAATAAAATAAATCATCTAACAAATGGTTTTGAAGAAGCATCTATTTATTTGAACAACTTATGAGGTACTATCCAAAAAAGAAAGCGCTCTAATAAGACTTTGAAGCTTTCCTTGTATATCAGTTTCAAACCAATTATTTTATGATTTTGTTATGCCAAGTGTTTTGATTTAGATAAATACATTTCTGATTATTTGAACAATTGCTTAAAATACTTATTTTTATTATCATGTTCTTTAGCATTTTCATACCTAGAGGTTATTAGCTCATCTACACTTGTTATCAAATCTTGACTCTTAACCATCTTTGAGGACACTAGAGGGTAAGTGGAATTGCTGCTTGTGGGGAACATTACCTTTTATAAATAAAATAGACTGAAAGGCCTAGGGACACCTTTAAGTTATTCTCTTTTGACATGATCTATAGTTAAGGTCATTTTGTGAAAAAAAAAATTAACTCATGTGTTTAGCAGGGCTTAGCACGCTCTAGTACCAATCGACTTCCTATACTCAGAATCTTTATACAAGGAAAACCTGTCGGGGTGTTGAACAGGCCTACTGGTAGCAGGTCAATGCTAAGTTAACTTACAAGGAATTTTGATAAATGCAAGTAAACACATCGGGGTACTAAAGCTTGCTGGCAGTGGGGATATGCTTGCATGGTGCCAAGATAAACCCATCGGGGTACTGAACAGGCCTGCTGGCAGCAGGGCAATATCAGGTAAAAAGAGATATGGTTAATACACCACTAGGAACATGGTTTAACAATAAAATATGTTTAGGCCTATTGTTTATGATGTTATTAAATAATAACTCTAAGATTCCCCTGGATCTGACAATCTGATTTCAATCAATATCTAGGATATATTTATCCTAGAAATGGGACCCATAGCTGTAAACTTCTACAAATTCAAAGGTGAGTTCAAGAATTTTTTAGATGGCAAGGTATCTTTACAACAAGGCACAGGTGACTAGTTTTCCCTTATGGTACTATTCATAATATCATAAATGATCCATTTATATCTCTATGAATTTGAGCCCTATTATTTGTTTTTTAAATGTATCTATCTGAATCCTTTCACTTTATTTAGTCATTCTCTCTTTTACAAACTTACAACAACGTGACTGAACTTTCTTAATTATTTTTGGAAATTACATAGTTTTCTTGTATGGCTTGAGGACATGCCATATCTTTGGTTTGGGGGAGGATTAGCTGATTTTCTGTCTTCATTTTACTTATAAAATACTTATTATCATATGGTAAAGTGTTTGCAGGATAATGCAGATAGCGAAATTGGTCTTAAAATCCTGGATGAATAAGGAAGAACACTAAAAGAATTATTTCATACGAAAAGTTGTATGAAGGATCATATTGAAGGGTCGAATGCCAGTGTGAATTAAAGGCCAAATCATGGGTTGGATAAAAATTTTATGATTTTTTCATACTTCTGATTAGGTGTTGGTTTAATTTTATTGGGTAAAAAGCCAAGTCATACCATTAGGGTCACATCTATACGATATTATGACTAATGCGGATTAATGATGGTACGAATTAGATATAATATGATTTTATTACCCCTAAATGGATATGATACGACCTTCAAATACCTTTTAGTTATCATGACGTTGCCATCTTCATCATTCTCCTTTTATGTTCGCACGCATAAGCTATTAGATAAGCCACCCTCCTCGTTGAACTAAGGTTATGGTTATGAGTTTGGTTATACAGTTGCATTAAGTTACACATTCAACCTGTCCAAAGCTTGCTTTGGACATGGTTGAACCAAATAAAAGTTAGAAACTCATTCAATCACGCGCTTTAGATGGCAAACGCTCTGAAAATTCACTATAATGAAATGATCATTTAGGCATGCCGTGCTGGTTGCATGATCGTTTGGTAGGTTGAATACGACACACTTTAAAAATAGCACTATGTGAACCTTCTTCAATTCCATCGCCATCACTAATCATTATTACTATGGAGCATTTTTAGCCACCTTTCCTGAAAACCCTGTATTCCTTCCTCTATTTCCATCATGCCGAACTGATTCGAGCCTGAAACTTATCAGGATCTGTTTCAAATGGCAGAATTTAGGGAGTGTAGGGAAGTGTTTTTTCAAGCCGGCTAGAACCCATTCCTCCATTTGTTGCAAGGTTACGATGAAGATCTCTCATTATTATTCGCAATGGGGTTCGATGGAAGGACGACTAGAGTAGGTCACCTTTCTTTTCAAGTCACTAAGGAGTCGATTTCCCATCCTACTAAGCTTCCCCAAGAGGGTGAACGGTGGCATAAACATTGGTTCGTCCCATGAGCATCACATAATTTTTCTCTGAAGCCTAAGTTCCGGTATGTAGCAGGTGTGAAAGACAACCATCACAGCTAGATAAAGTCGTAGTATATCAAGTCATTGATAGGCATCATTCACCTTGTTACCTTCGAAGGTAAAGTTAGCGTTTTCAAGTCTTGTCACCTTCAGTTATTAACCCACTTTGTTGATAATAGATGTTTGAATTTCCCTTTCTTTTTCCACCATAGCTTAGAAAAAAAGTCAAATTTGGTCCAGAAGAATACACTTCATCCAAAGAGTAGTTTGTATCACCATAGTATAATTAAAATGTTGATTCTGGATTAGCTTAAAGAACGAAAGTAGTCTTGGGAAATCTTTTTGTTCAAAGTGCTTAATCCCCACCTCAATATTTATAAGCGATCTCATCATTTTCACCCTGAGTCAAGACCAACATCACATGTAGAAAAACCTGATGTTGTTTGCCTTGATGAGGATGTCTCAGAACCTAATTCACATGTGCAAGAAACCCCTGCTAGTCCTATGTCTACTGAATTTGTGCCTTTTTCATGACCTCGTACCAGAATACAGAAGGCTAAAAGCATCCATCGTAGGCTTCAGCCCAGTACTCAGGCCGTGGTTCAGATTGATGAGCAGACTGGTCATCTAAACGATGAGGCCGAGGTAGAGGAAATCAATCCCAATTCATCCCTCTTAGCACTAGGTAGCCTCTCTACTGAATTTCTCAAGGAAGTCGATCAGATGGACATTCCTACATCTGTTCAGAATATCACCCCTGAAAACCCCCTTCCTACTATCGATTTGGATCAGCCTTCAATAGAAATGAGCCCTCCACGGGATTTTAACAAGTCCCCATAGTTATGTACACCACCACAACCAACATTGGTTCAGTTAAATTCTGAGTTAACTCAATCGACGAAGCATAACGAAGCACATGTTAAGCAAATTTCAGAGTTTCGTGAGGAAAACAGAGAATTGCGGTTACAAATTAAGAATATGGAGGATCTCCACAAGAATGTTAGTATATCACAGAGGTATTTGCAAGCAAGATGTGCTATTTTGAAGGCTCAAGCGAGGAAATTTAAGTACAAGCAATCTATTCCATCCAATTCGGAGGTAGCTGCTAACGATGCTCTGCCTCCCTCCTCATGATATCTTTTACTTTGCACCAGTGGGACCTTTTATTCTTCCAATTTGGGGAAATGTTGGTCCCCATTCTGTCACCATTTTTGGGTTCAATACTTCACATATTAGCACATGCTTTGTTACTTTTTAGTGTCTTTTGCACCATGCAGCTCACTATTCAAGCCTCGGGTATGAATAAATTTAAGGTTTATATCAATTATGTTTATCATCATCATTTTATGGTTTCAATGATTAAATTGGCATGATATGGAGCGCATTCGCTATATTAATTCATCTGTATTATTGTTTGCGGGCTATATGGTCTTTTAGGCAGGCTAACAAAAAGACACGTGTTCAACTAGATATATGGAGAACGTATCTAGCTTGCTGTCCAGATCACCAAACACACTGGGCATTATTGGTAGTATATTTATGTGTGTTAAAGGCATGAGAAAACAATGAGGAATTGTCATCACCACGCGCCAGCATCTCAGCATCAGTATTCTTCTGGAAGAAGTGCCCATCTCATGTCTCTGCATGACACCTTGACACCGACTCTAATTTGGATTGAAGCCATAAGCAACATCGCATGCTAGAGGGAACCTGATTTTTGAGAGAAGAGGAACTATTAGTTGTTAGTTGTTAATGAACTTATTTTACATAATGACTTCCTTATCATGAATATCAATTGACCACTAAAGGGTCAACTTACTCTCCCCCATTGAACGATTTATATATAGACCTTGTCATGCGACTTAGGGATGACTTCTGAAAGTCTGGAGTCTGAGTTTATGTCTTTTATTTTATCAGTTCTATATCAAGAACTTTGTAACACTACCCTTTTATTTTAATGAAATACATATTGCACTATGTATGATCGTGTGTGATTAGAAGAAGCATAACTCTTTTCGCTGGGAGGGGCCCCCGACAAACAAAGTCTTTAAATCTTTGTGTAGGTTTTGTTATTTCTTTCTTCTGCAATTAGTATAATTTTGATTATAAGTTGTTTGGTTTTGTTTATGTAATAATTCATGCTTCTTGTAGATTTTAGTTTAATATTATGTTGAGCATGTAAGTTCATTTTTATCAGTCAGCAACCGGTTGTGCCTAATATAGTTTTCATGTTTTCTGCAAAATATATATAATTGATTGCTTGATTTATAGATTTAAATTATAGTAAATTTAGTTTATTCATTCCATTTCAGTTTTTTTCATGAATTTGCTTAAAAGTATGTTATTTTGTTGAATGATGTTTTGAATTATGGAATTAGCATAGGTTATATTGCTATGGAATTTAGTCATTAAAGTAGGTTTACTTCTTACTTTTACATTGCAGTAGTACATGCATGAGGCAGTTGCCCTTCAATAAAGCATTTAAATTTATTGTTTCTTTAAGGTTTTATCATTTTATTCAAACAGACCGACATACAAACAGCTTGTTCCACCCTTTATACAGACCTTCATTTCCACCTAGTATACAGTCTCTCATTCAGCCCTGTGTGTTTTTAATTTGTTTTAAAGCCTATCTTTCTATTTTTTTTATTCTATCTGAATGGTAGTGGTTAGATAATGTTTATATTTTATTTTGAAGACCTTTAGATAAGATTGTTTAAGACTCATTATTAAACCTCATTTATCCTTTCTCTTTCTTTTTACCTTATGCATAGGAATGATTTTATGTAATTTAACTCATCTTATTCATATGTAATTAATCCTTTGATTTAATTTGTTCCTTTGTATATAAGCTTTAAATTACATGCATTGATAGATTAGGTGTTTATAATACAAATTGTTATTTTAAGTTATACAGTTGTGAAAAGCATCTATAAGATAGAACTCAAATAATCTTTGTAAGTTTTATGTTTGTCCATAAACCATGTCTACCCTCATATAGTATTTTGTAAATAGGAGTTATTTGTGTATAAACAATCATGTTTACCATTTCCTGTAACTGGACATTTCTCAGTTTGCACATTTTTGTAGAGATAAAACTAGAATTAATCCCATTCAGCTTTTATACTTCTTTTGAGAGCCATTTTGATACCTCTCCTGCCCCAGTTCCTATTACAGTAAATGCTTTTCCTCAAAATAATAAAGGAGAGTGGAATTAAGATGATTTAGTTAGTGCATTTATAGTTTCTATTTGGTCATTACAAATCCTTTTTAATGTGGTCATTCTCTCAGGTAAAAATCAACCTCTTTAGATATAATAGTTTATTGTTATAACATGGTTTATATCCGAACATTTATAAATAGTTTGATGTTACCTTCATTTTCATTAACTTAACTAGATCCTTAGGAGTTCAAATTAAGACCTTTCAATCTTTGGCTTATTAAAGTATTACCACGACACTCTCTACCTTTTCATAATTTGGTAGCAACTCTAAGCCTACTAACCCCGATTGATAATTAAATATTAGGTAAATTATTCAAGACAATATTTTGCCCAACACTAGTTGTGTACTTGAACCTGTAAAGAATCTAATAGTGGAATTGTAGAGCTTCAAAGTAGAAAATGAATAGCTGAAAAGGGATCAAGAAAAAAAAAGGAGCTCAATAAAATATTATTGCAAATCTTGCAGGAAAGGAACAATGGGGAAAAACCACCCTCAGAAGCAGAGAGTGCCCCAGAAGTTGGGAATAGTGTCAAAATAAAATAAAAGGCAGTTCCTCCTAGGAAACTCAAAATATGGAAATCAAACCCGGACAGCGAGTAAGAGAAAAGTGTACCACATGGAAGGAGAATTTAAGAAAATGAAACCCACCATTTTTGATGGGGAATCAAGGACTAGAGAAGAAGCGGAAGCTTGGTTGCTGGACATTAAAAATTACTTTCAAATATACACATACTCTAGAAAGATGAAGGTAAGGATGGTAGTTTACAACCTGAAAGAAAAGGCCAGTATTTGGTGGCAAGAGCTAAAGCTCTCCTATGGGTTAAAGGAGAAGAACATGGAATGGTCAGAGTTCAAGAAACTCTTCAAGAAACAATATTTATTAGAAATATATTATGAAAGAAAAACCAAGGAATTTATGAATTGAAACTTGGTCAAATGACCATGGAATATATCATCAATAAATTTCTAGACCTGTTATGGTTCGTGTCGTACATTAAAGATGAAAAGGTGAAAATAAACTATTCTTTAGTTGTCTTCCATAGTTTGACAAAGATCAGATTGAATTTGATAACTCCAAGACACTTGATGAAGTGTTAAGAAAAGGAAGACTATACTTTGAGCAATATAGACAAAGGAATGACCTATCCAAAACCTAGAAGGACAAGAAGTAAGAAAAGCTCAATCAGCGGAAGAAGGGATTCCATCCTCCACCCTTCAAGAACATGCCAAGGAATCCTCAAGGAAGCTCCTACAATAAAAATGGAAAGTTTCATCGTCAGGACAATAAACTTGTCTAACTTGGACCAAAAGGGACTATTGGAACCCCTAAAGAACCTATGAAGTGTTGGGAATGTGAAGGTCCCCATATACAAAGGAACTGCACACTCCTCGGTGAATCCAACAAGGCTGTACACAACGTGCAAGAAGCTTCCACTCCAGGAGAAATTGGCAAGAGTTTCCACCGGATTAATACAGCTCTTGAAGATCAACAAGGAAAATCATCAATCTGCAATCATATAGATTAAGTTACTATATATAACCAAAATCTATCTATATTAATTGATCTGGAAGCTAATTTAAGTTACAACACTCCTAAAATGATGGATAATTGTCATCTCAGCCTAGATAAGGCATGCAAGGCCTTGGTCAGTTCAACTGGCCACCAGAGTGAAAATGAAGGTAACAGAGTTTCTACAAATTGTGAAATTTTAATACATAATTATGTAACTAGGATGAATTCAAATGTTTTTCGTCTAGGGTCATATGATATGATTATTAGGATGGACTGCTTAGAAAAATATAAAGTAGTACTAAATTTCTTTGATAAGACTTTTACATATGTAGCTGAAGATACAATTATTAGGAAGGTAAATGGTTTTGGTAATCCTATTTCCTTAAGGCAGATATATGCCTTGTAGTTAAGGAAGTGTTTGAGGAAAGGTTGTTAGCTCTATGTTGTAAAAATTGTTGACCTACTCCTTAACGAAAACCCAAGATCTGTAAAGGACCACCCAGTTTTAAGTGAATTCATGGATGTGTTCCCAGAGCAGATACATGGACTGCCCCCTCCATGAGAAATCGATTTCTCCATCGAAGTTGTACCTGGGCGTGCTCTAGCATCCAAGGTACCCTATTGAATGAGTATCTCTGAGTTAATAGAATTGAAAATCCAATTACAAGAACTACTATATAGGGGTTATATCAGGACTAGTGTATCACCTTGGGGAGCCCCATTTTTATTTCTCAAGAAGAAGGATGGGACCTTAACACTGTGCATAGACTACAGTCAATTGAATAAAGTGACCATAAAAAAAAAGTACCCCCTACCTCATATTAATGACTTGTTGGACCAAGTAGGGGGAGCAAAAGTCCTCTCCAAATTGGATTTGAGGTCTAGTTACCACCAGATCAGGATTAAGGAAGAAGATGTTAAGAAAACAACTTTTAGGACCCGATATGGACATTACAAATTCGTAATAATTCCTTTTGGATTGACCAATTCCCCTGCTAGGTTTATGTGTGTGATGAATAGAATCTTTAACAAGTATTTGGATCAGTTCGTGTTAATTTTCATTGATGGTATCCTAATCTACTCTAGGACATAGGAAGAAAATGAACAGCATTTGAGAATTGTACTATAGATCCTAAGAGACCACTAGTTGTATGCTAAGTTTGAGAAGTGTGAATTCTTCAAGAAATAAATTCAGTACTTAGGGCATGTCATCTCTGAAAAAGGGATTGTGGTAGAACCGCAGAAGAGAAAGAAAAATTTGGAATCTCTTATGCATAAGGATGTCATTAATGTGCAATCTTTTATGGGACTCACCGGGTACTACCAGAGGTTCATCCAAGGGCTCTCAAGGATAACATATCCTATTAATTCCTTACAAAGGAAGGTGGTAAAGTTTGTATGGTCTGAGAAGTGTCAGGAGAGATTTGAAAACCTAAAAAGACTATTAACCTTGACCCCAATCTTAAAGCTATCCGACCCCTATAAATATTACACAGTATGTACTGATCCTAGCAAGGAGGGATTGGGGGGGATCCTACATGAAGAAGGACATGTGGTGTGTTATGAATATGGCAAGTTGAAGGATCATGAATGAAATTTTGTAGTGGATGATCTAGAATTGGCAGCAGTAATGCATGCTTGAAAAATGTGGCATCACTATCTATTAGGGAAAAGCTTCCTCTTATTAATAGATAACACCTCTGTAAAGCATCTATTTACTCAGCCTAGATTCAATTCCACGCAGGCACAATGGATGGCCTTCTTAAGTGAATTTGACATTGAAGTGAAGCATATCAAAGGGAAAAAAAATAGAGTGTCTGATGCACTCAGCTGAAGAACTCATGAGGTATATGAGATCACCGTGAGTCAACCAGAAGGTGATCTATTGAGCAGAATAAAAATAGCTAGCATCCATGATGTTGAATATGGGAACCTACTGAATAAAATTCTCAAAGAAGGGGTAAACTTGAATGGGACAGAATTCAAAGTAGACCATAAAGTATTAGCCTGGTTTAAAATAATAATATACATGCCTAATGTTTCATATTTAAAACTGTTTATTTTGAATGAAATATGTAAACCTCCTTATGTAGGGCACCCTGGTCACCAAAAGATGGTAACAACTCTCAGGAAGCAATTCTATTGGCCTAATTTGAATGAATATCTAGTTGATTACCTGTCAACAGGTGAAGGCTAAACACCAACATCCAGTAAGTTTGTTACAACCCTTACCAATTCCTAAATGGAAATGGGAGGTAATATCTTGGATTTTATCACAGGTTTGCCTTTGAATAAAAAACAACATGATTCAATTATGGTTGTAGTTGATAAATTAAGCAAGTTTTCTCATTTTATACCTATGAAATCAACTTATAAGGCTATTAATGTTGCAGAAGTATTCCTGAAGGAGATGTTTCAACTTCATGGAGTACTAAAGATGTTAATTTCAGACCGAGATTTCAAGTTTACATCCAAATTTTGGAAGTATTTGTTTGCAGGGCTAGAAACCAAGATAAACTTCAGCACTAGCTATCACCTAGAACATATGGGGAAACAAAATGAACAATCCAAGTCATTGAGGACATGTTAAGGATGTATGTCATGGAGAGACCCACCAAGTGGGAAGACTATCTGCATCTGGCAGAATGTACATACAATAATGGCTACTAGGCATGTGCTGAGATGAATCCATTTGAAATCATGTATGGAAGGAAGTTTACTACCCCTGTTAGTTGGGATATCCCTATGGATCATTTGATGATAGGACCTGAAATGTTGCAGGATGCGGAACAAACTATTCGGGAAGTGTAGAAGAATATGAAGGTGGCACAATATTGCCAAAAGAGTTATATTGAATTGAAAAGACAAAATAAAGAGTTTTTGGCTAGAGAAAATGTTTACCTCCGAGTCAATCCCCAAAAAAACTCTCTAAAACTGGGAAGCTGCACTATATTATCACCACAGTTCTGTGGGCCCTTCCAAGTCTTGGAAAGGATTGGACCCGTGGCATACAACCTGGGTCTTCCAGCATATTTATGAATTCATACTATTTTTAATATTTCATTACTAAGTAAATATGTATATGATTCCACTCACGTCATTGATTGGAATGTGGTACAATTGGAACTAGAGGGCGAGTTCTAGGTGGAACCTGTGTGCATTCTGGATAGGAATTAAACTGCACTTCGAAACTGAGTTGTCACTCGGTTAAGGTGAAATGGAAGCACTTTAGCCTAGAGGATGAGACCTGGGAATTGGAAGATTCCCTCCAAAAGAAGTACCCAATTCTGTTTCCAGAAAGTAGTATCGATGACTAAGAACACTGTTGAAAGTGTTACATTAAGGGGCAAAGGATGTAATATCCACCAATTTTGTAATAATTTTTGAAAGGATGTTTTATTTTCGTTTTGTTTGAACGTGATTGGTAGACCTATAATATGGAAGTAGGTCCTTGAAGGAAAAATGTAACTTAAATGTTATGCTTGTAATAAAAATATGAATGATAGTGACAACCATGTTGAATGAGGTAACTATGCATGTGAGAGTAGGGGATGTGAAGGGTCACTCTCATGAAGTTGCACCAATCATGGGAATGCTAATATGGTGCTAGGCTCATCCTGGGGAATCAATACGTAGTGGAGCGTAAATTCCTCGGGGGGATTTTTTGTTAGCTGCAAAAGGCCTAGGAAAAACAAAAAGGATAATTAAGGAAGCATCTGCTGGAGGAAGGAATTGCTTGTTGTACTATGAGTTAGGAAATAATTTCTCACTGGAGAACTGGAATTGGGTTTGAATGTTACCATTCTTGGTATGCATAGTTTACCTCAAGGGTGATTGAGGACGGAGAGATATGTTCCTAATATACAGTTGGGTGGAACGTGGTTGTTCCCTTTTCATTGCGGCTCGTATTTCAATAGGTTCCAGTAGTGAGTATTGTTCATGTTATTTTTATTGAACTCTGGGTATGTTTTTTCATGTTTAAGATGTGTTTAATTTCAATGGAATGATGAAATAACAAATTTTCCTTATTGATGTTAATGACACTTATGAAATAGTGTACTCATACGTTGTTTGGAATGCATTTGGAAAAATGACAACTCAAGTGGTAGATTGTGGTTATACACAAAGATATTGGTTTATTGCATGATTTCGTTGGATTGATGAGCTTAAGGCACGTCGGTAGATATAAGAATGTATGCTTACATGCTTATGCAATGTTAATAGAATGCGTTTGGTCTGCTGATGAAAGCAGTGTTGTTTAATGGGAGTGTACTCCTTTATGTACTCTCTGGTTATTCTTAATTTATGAAGTGTAACTGTTTATGAATATACTGAAGGTGTTGAGTGCTTGTACAACGTACTTAGATAGATTGATACAGATTTTTAGATGGATCCAAATTTAACTAAACTACTAAATTTGTGAGAATTGCATCTCAAAGTAGATCTAGGAGCTAGAACAATTTCACCATCAAAGTGTTTGAGAAAAGATGCAGGAGAAAACAAAGAGACAGAAAATAGTTGAAACAACACATGTGAAAGGTGCTGATTACTTGTATATTATTATCATACATCATTTATAATACAATGGACAAATTCAAGTGCCTATGGAAGCCAATTGGAGTTGTACATGTGTCAATGTGAGAAATAACCTCAATCCCCCCTAGGTGGACCAATGGAGACCCAACTTAGACCAAACAGACTCGAGTTGATGTGTGAGTGTTGGTGAGGTGTGTTGGGTCATTAAAGACTCAAAGGAATGTATGGATGAGAATATATAGTCAAGTGGGTTGCTGTAGGTGGAAATAAATGCTCCTAGGAGAGCTAAAACAACCCAGATACACCCCTAGCACACTTAGTCAAACAAGGGCCCCGCAAAATCAAGGAGGTAGTGCTCCAATGCATTAATGAGGGAGAACATGGGATAGGTTGACCAAACTAGGCACTGTTGTAGGTGTGAACAAGCCAAAATAACCAAATATATTGTTGGATTAACTCTCCTAAGTCTAAACCATAGGACATTAATGAGATTTAGGAAAATTAAGTTAGCCTAAGGTCTAAACTATATAGTAAGGATGTATTACTACTCCAACACCCTCCCTTAATCCAAAATTAGTATAGTTTAGTTTTTGAGGCCTTGGAAACTAAGGCATAAGTCACCCTTTTACAAATTTTATTGATCCATGTAACAGAGGTAAGGAGGAAAAACTCATGGGAAAAATCTCCCCTAAAAAATGGATTATGGTACAGAAACAAAATCTGCATATACTTCCAAACTAAAAAATTTCTGGAGGAATCTTCTCCTTGGGAAGAAGAGGAATGTGCTCAATCAACTCAGGAACAGTTGCATGATGAATCCTTAGACCATGTAGAACAACTGAAATGCACTGATGGGAGAGCAAATGGTACTCTTCATATTTGAACTTCAAACCACCAGGTGAGTAATTCAAACCAAAGAGGATGCCATGTGAGGAATTTAAGCCACACAGGATGCCATGTGAGGAATTCAAACAACAGAGGATGCCATGCCTGAAAGAGACTGTACTTGCTTGAGAATAGGTGACCCCAAGCGAGCCATAAGGATCTTGAAGCATCAACTTCAAATGAAGGTTGTAATGAGCTGCAAGAATGTGGAACAAAAGTATCAAATGTGCCATTGTGATGGAAAAAGATTCTCCATCTTCATATGAACTTGAAGGAACTCTACTAGTGATGGTGGAGGAAACATCTCCATTTTTCGAACCAATACTCTCATGTGAAGAAAACCCATCTTCTAGAGAAGGCTCACTGTGGACATCAACTAGCAATACATATTGCCCATTCGTAATAGAAGACATAGAGGAGAAGGGTGAAAGTAAATATTCAACAGTAGTGATGACATCAACTTTTATCCTCTCTTCATGAAACATAACTTCTTGACAAGGAGAGAAAGCCATAGAGGAAGAAACTTGAGCTGGATCATTTGCTGAATCTTTGGCTATTTATTCTTCTTCATTTTCAATAGCTTCTTGAGAAATGCATGAGGCTGAGATCATAGGAAGAACACATAAGGAGGTTCCCATTTGCTTTCTCTCCATATAGCTCACATATTCTTACTGCATGCCAAGAGCTTCATCTAGATTTCTCCAAAGCTCGAATGGGTAATCAGTAGAATCAAGGATGTAGTGCATTGTAGGAGGTATAGCTAGACACATAGTTGCATAGGCTCTATCATTATTACTAAGCCAAGCATCCTTCTCTTGACAGGACTCTAGTTCTCTCACAGCACCAATGGACACATCATAGAGACATTTCCTCTTGAGATATGAACACATCTTTGACTTCCATTCAGAAAAGTTGAATGGGGAAAGGAGAGGAACAACTCTCAAATCCATGAATTTGTTGTAAAAACCTACAATGAAAAACACTCACATAAACTAGAAATATGCCCTAAACAACAACTCAAACCTCACAATATTTGTTTGCAGCTCCAACAAGCTTTGATACCATGTGAGAATTACATCTCAAGGTAGATCTAGGAGCTAGAACAATTTCACCATCAAAGTGTTCGACAAAAGATGCAAGAGAAAACAAAGAGACAGAAAATAGCTGGAACAACACATGTGAAAGGTGTTTATTACTTATCATATTATTATCATAATCAATTATAATACAATGGACAAATTCCAGTGGCTCTGGAAGCCAATTGGATTTGTACGTGTGTCAATGTGAGAAATAACCTCAATCCCCCCTAGGTGGACTAATTGAGACCCAACTCAGCCCAAACAGACTCGAATTGATGTGTGAGTGTTGGTGAGGTGTGCTGGGTCATTAAAGACTCCAAGGTATGTGTGGGTGAGAATATAGAGGTAAATGGGGTGCTCTAGGTGGCAATAAATGCTCCTAGGAGAGATAAAATAGGCCAGATACACCCCTAGCGCAATTAGTCAAACTAGGCCCCCACAAATCAAGGGGGTATCACTCCAATGCATTAATGAGGGATCACATGGGCTAGGTTGACCAAACCAGGCACTGTTGTAGGTGTGAAAAGGCCAAAATAACCAAATATATTGTTGGATTAACTCTCCTTAGTCTAAAACATAGGACATTAATGAAATTTAGGAAAATCAAGTTAGCCTAAGGTATAAACTATATACTAAGGATGTATTACTCCTCCAAAAAAATTTAACCAACCTGACCTATGATAACTCTAATGCATAGCAAAGAGCGGACTTCAAATCTGCATTGAACTGGGTTACACACACATCCCCGTCGTCAACTCCCTTGCTTGTTGGACATGTGAAATCTATGAGGACCGTCTGATATATATTGAAAATGGATCTTAAACATCATAAGAAGGATGGATAATAATTTCATGCACCCTACTCTGTTAACTCCCTTGCTTGCTGAATGTGCAAAATCCCTAAGGACCATTGGATCTGGATCAACGGTGGATATCAAATACCATAAGGCAGAAGGATAATAATTTTGTGCACCTCTCCGTCACTAACTCCATTTCTTGTTGAATGTGTGAAATCCCTGAGGACCGTCGGATCTGGATCAATGGTGCACCCGAAACACCATAAGGTGGATTGTATAAATATTTTTTGCACACCAGGATTTTATTAATCTGTGCTAGTTGAAGCAGTGAGATAGCTCACAGCCATCGATCTTCACCAAGGTCTATCTCTAACATTGATCTTAAAGGTACTTTGGCCATGAGCACTTCTAGCTCTCAGTGCTTATATCTGACGTTATTTTGTTCAGCGAAATTATTCTTGACTGTTGATATGACAATCTTGACCACGAATTTGTCAAAGATTCATACTCTTTTCACTCGGTAACCTTCGTGGAGATTGGTCATTGGAAGGAATAATTCCCTCTTCCACTCAAAGCTCATCATTTAACACTTGAAATTAGAGTTTACCTTTCTTGCATACTTATATAATTGTTAATGAAAAGTAGGGTTGATGAATGGGACGTGCTATTATGTATAGGATTATTTGATTTAGAGATCGTTGTTGGTAGGATTGTTATAGCTAATTTGACCACTCTAGGTGAATCACACTTGTATGGCCTTCCCCTATCCCTCTACACACTCCTAAGACCCCTTGGACCATTTTTTGTCCTTTGATGTTTCCTTAATCATCCCTAAAAACATGTGAAAATTAATACACGCGACTTTTAAACCTATAATCACGTATATACGCGGGTTTGACCCCTAAAACCACGTACATCGAGATGTGTGCATAATCCAAATCCTTTTGGAGTTTTCCTTGAAATGGATCCGACTCACTTGACTCTTGGCCTTCCCTATTCCTTGAGATCACTCGGATTTGACCTTTCATTACCCCTTTGAAAAGCGATATAAGGAACTCTATGGTACATTGAAGGCATATGAGAGAATTGAGAGCAAAGAAACTATAGTCCATTGTTTCCAGAACGTGTGCTTGAGTCTGCATCCCTTTGTCCCTTGGAGCACTTTTGTGTTCTTCCCAAGCTTGATTTTTGCTTGTGAGCTTGCTATCAAGAGATGGAGGATTGAGGTGGTGGAGGCCCAAGTGGGGGATTCAGTTTCTCCGATTCCCAGACGTGCCAACAGAGGTTGTATCCATTGTAATATCTGATTTTATATTAATAGAAATATATTTTCCTGTCCAATAATGTATGTTTGAATGAATATTTTATTCATGGACGTTTTCAAATGCTTATACATCGTTGATTATATATGCTAGAATAGATCTAACATCAACATATATAGTATGCTTGTCTTGTTTACTTGTTGTTGAGGAAGTGATTTATCAATTCAAGCTGAATTTGAGAAACTCAATGGGGATCTACTTCAACCATCCGGAATAAGGTACAAGGTCTGATCCTTTAGTGTTAGATATTTGATTTCTATTGCATATTGGAAAGGATTGATTTCTGGAGTCAAGTTGTCTATTGTGGTACCCCAAGCCATAGGAATTTCTCTTCGTAATAGAATTGGCGACTCCGATGGGGAGTTCCTAGTAGTTGTCCTTCGATGGTTTTCTATCGGTATTCAATGACTTTGAATTGCTCTTTTTCTCTTGTTTCAATGTCGGGTCTGGGGGCATGTTTTCCTGGTAGTGTCTGATTGGTGTGAAGTTTGTCTCAGCTTGTCTATTTGCCTTTATTTTTATGCACCTTTCTTCGTGTATGTGAGTTTTGAACTCACAGTTGTGTATATACGCGGGTTTCACTACTATTTCCATGTACACACGCAGGTTTACTACAAACAGTCGCTTATGCCCTTAGTTTTTCCTTTTAGAGGAAGTTGAATGGTTGCTGGGTGAGTTTTGATGATTGCTGAGCCTCCTTTGATACCGCCAGAGTCGTATACACCTCTGTTTCTAACCAGAGATCTTTTTTTAGGGTAAATTTCTTTTTTAAGAATGTTCTTGTTATTGCATTTTTGAGTTTTTGTTTTGGGATTAGTGCATTAGACTTCTTTTACCTTAGTGCTTTTCTTGAGTGATGCTTGAGTGTGCTTGCAGAGTCTGGGGGTTGTAGAATCATTCTTTTGCTTTTATATCACATTTTTATTTCAAAAAATCCAAAAATATTTGCTTATCATCATGCATTTCATTTTGCATTTTGCATAGTACTTGCACTAGATTTCCTTTGGAGTATTAGTTTGGATTTCATATAGGAAAGCTTGCATTTATCATTTGAAGAAAATTGTGCATTCCACGTAGTAGCATACCCTATTTTTTATGGACACAATGCATTTGCATTGATTGTTAGGTGTGCATTTTACTTCATGTTGTGTCATAACGCCATTAGTTGCACGGCCATATACCTCTTTTGAGTAATAAATCCAATTAAAATCAACGTTTAATTAAAATGAACTACACTATTTTATTTGATAGGGTTCACCAACAAGATTAGGTTTTAGGGTCTTGGAATAGTTCATTGTGAGTTAATTCTCCAAGACCACTAAAACAACAACATGTATGTGTCTGTCGATGTGAGTGTGTGAAATTCCTTGGTATAACCAATGTTTCTTAGGATCCTCCTCTCAGAAAGGAAGTTAAGCACAAGGCAGTGTGAGTGGTTATTGATTGGGATGACCCCTAGTCATAACTGAGTAGCACCAGAGATATTTCTAGGATTGTATTCGTATCTGGGGGCTCTTTCGAGAGTTTCGGACTTTGCTACCCTGCCCATACGGTCAATCCCGACTACGATTGTCCGCCTGAGCATTAATTATATTGAGGTGACCTTAGTGACCTTACCTAGGATATCGAGGGGGTACTTTGTAGGGGTTATTCTACGGGTGTCCCGACCAGGTTGGGGTCGGACAGCATAGTCGCTTTATGCATTGAAGCCAAGGGCCACAATAATTGGTTACGTACCTCCGCTTGTTGTGTATGGGAGTCTCAAGCCTCTCCTAGGTGAGACATACCTGCTTCATTTGGGATTTCACTTATCCTACCCTTGATTGCTTGTGTTTGGCTTTAGATTTTCTTGGTGATTGCTCTGTGCATGATAGCTTGCCTAGGGTTTGCGTAGATAGAGAGTCTTTGATATTTTTTGAGTAATTGTGGATTCGGGTGTGGCTCCTTGGCATTCTCGTCGTTTAGCAAGACTTCTGCCTTCTACATCTCCTTCTCCTTTGTGAGGGAATAGTACGTACATAATTAAACAGACCCCTTTGTCCTCTGTCCCTAGTTCTTCGAATGTTCACCCTCCACCTCATTCACATGGTCCTTCGGGCTGGAATGTTACTATGATTTATGTCCGTATTGCGGTTACTAGACCGATTGTGTCTCAAGTACATGCACCTGTTGTTTCAGGAGGTCATGGTCATACTTCTAGAGGTCACATTCCTACTTCCGGAATGTATATTCCTACTTCCGGAGCATATATTCCTACTTACAGAGTGTCTCATGGGACATCTCATGCGATGAATTATGGACCCTATTATGGGACGCAGTATGGACAAGGTTTTTCACCTTATGGGGGCGGGTATCAACAACCTACTTACTCTACAAATTATGGATTTGTAGCTCCAAATAGTCAAGGTACACCACACTATGGTGCTTCCATGCCACCCTATACGGGTCAAACGAGAGGAGGGAACTATGGCCAAGGCCATGGTGATAATCAAACCTATGTGAATTATAACTATCAGGGAGCGGTCCATCGACCTCATCATCCTATGCTCCCTTTCATCGCAACGTTGAATCTTCCTGACTTGTCGAGATTGACGAACGATCCTGTAGCTCATGACCCAGCTTGGCCAGCTATCCCTACTAAGCTTCCCTCAAACATACCCAAATTCGAGGGCAAACTGAGAGAGGATCTGAGTGAACATTTTACTACCTTCCACCTATGGTGCTCTTCGAATTCCTTACACCAGGACTCCATCTGTTTAAGGTTGTTTCAACACACCCTTACAGGGCCTGCCGTGAAATGGTATATAGAGCTACCTAGGGGGGCATTCGCTTTGTTCTATGACCTAGCAATGAATTTTCTTATCCACTTCCAGCTACCAGGGCGTTATGACATTGGTACTAAACTCTTGTCAACATTTTGGCAGGATAAAGTCACACATATCTCAGATCATATCCAAGAGTGGCGTAGACGGAAGATGTTAATTAAAGCGTTTATATCGTCGTAATTCCTCCTCGAATGGATCCCTAAGTCGTTATTGCCATATATAGCAAAGGATGTTTCTACATCCGGAGTGCAAAATGAGGAAGAAGCCATTTTTAGGGCGTAGGAACTAGAATTGATTTATGCTCAGTCCGTTTTGTTATATGAGATTATTCCCAATGCTTCGCGTTCTAGTTTCGATCCCAAAGTTAAACCTGGACCACATGCTGATGGCATTGTTGGTTGTGCAAGTGCTAAACCTACGAATTCGGTTGCAAAACCAGTTAGTCAATTGTCAATCAACCAATCTGCTTCAGGACAAGCCACGCTTCGTCTCAACCCGCCCAAACGGCTAGTGTGCTTTCAGTACAATCGTTGGACCAGAAGGGTAACCAGCAGCCCAGACGGAATAAAAAGAAGGGTAAGAATAATCGTAAGGGTGGGAATAGGAATGAAAATGCTAATAATAATGACAAGACCGCCCGTAATACTGGGGGGGACAACCAAGCTAAACATAAGGTTAAATTTCCTTGCAAGCTGTGTAAGGACAATCACCTCACTTACTGGTTCCTTCGTATCGATGAAGCCTCGTGATTCTTGGCACAAAGCCCAGTTGTGCTGACAAACCCTTTACCTCACAATCAAAATATGAACTCGAGGACCCATGATCAGTCTGGTGGTGATCAAGATCCACCGGAGGGTAGTCATCGTGGTTGCATTAACATGGTACGTGCTGTGAAATTTGTGACCCATGTGAAAGACTATGGTTCATCACAACCCAGCCCAGGAAAGGAGCCTGATCCACCAGGGTCTCCTTTGCATATTGAGAAACCTATGGATAAACCTAAAGCTGCACCTCACATTCCTAAGGGAGTCCTTAAGCGTTCATGGCACAATCTTAATGCCCGAGCCGCCCATAACTATTCAGTTGTCGAGGATTTGGGCCACACTCCTTATGCGATGTTTGCACTAGAAGTGCTTCAGAGTTGTCCTACGCAAAGGAAGGCTTTGCTTTCTTCCCTTGGTGTGAATGATGATAATTCTTCCTCCGTGATTAAATTTGAAACCGCAGAACTTTAGCCTCGCTTTCCTTACTATGTGTCTCTTTTGATTCACGTAGAATGTCTTAAGATGACCGTTAAGCGCACTGTGATTGACGAAGGTGCTATTGCTTATGTGATGTCTTTATCATGTTGAAAGGGTTTAGGTTCTCCTGAGCTGTCTAAATTAGTGACCATGTTAACTGCGTTTGATGGGAGATCATTTAGGATGCATGGGATCCTTCCTTCCCTTAAGGTCCGTTTGGGAGGGAAGACCGTTGCGATAGAGGTCAAGGTGGTTGATGTGTCCCTTGACTACAATCTCTTGCTGGGTAGGAATTGGATGTACAGTATGCAAGCCATAGCTTCTTCCTTATTTCACATTGTATGATTTCCATTTAACGGGAAGATAGTCACGATTGATCAAATTTCATTCAAGAATCTATCAGTTACCGCATCTTCGGGAGCTTCAATCCTGATCGTTGAACACTATTAGCCGACAACTGGGAGTGTGGGTGTAGGCATGTATCCATCCTTCATGGGAAGTTTTGGTTGTCCTGCACCGATCCTTATGATAGGGTCTAGTTCTGATGAGGCTTAAACATCTATGAGATTGGTGTCTTTTCGCACGAGTCATATGGAAGATCCTTGGATTCTTCCTACATCGAGTACTCTGAGTGAGCCCACCTTGACGGACGTGTCATTGCCTGCAACTATGGTAGCTTATCAATCAAATATTGAGTGTGTTGCAGAGCCCAGTCCTTCCTCTTCATGGATGGAGGAGGAGGACCCTTATGTATTGCCTGCATGGGCAGTACAGTCTTCTCATGCACACGACTACCTTGATAGTGTTTTCACTTCAAACAAAGCGATTATTGAGGCTATGTCGAGAGTTGAGCCACCATGGGAAGAAATCCATCATAGATCTTAATTCCTTCCAGAGCTTGACCGCTTGGAGCATGAGGATTTTAGGGAGGTTCTTAGTGAGAGAATTGGTAGTCCTGTGGTTCCATTAAGCTCTCCTGGTTCGATGGTTGATGGAAACATGGCAAATATATATTCAACGATTCCTATCAATATCTCTCGTGATATTGGAAGGATAGAGAATGTCTATATTGGGGAAGAATGTTCCCATGCCGGGATTCAAGAATACACCGAGATGTTTAAAGAATTCTGTGATATCTTTGAATTCTGTGATATCTTTGCTTGGTCTTACGATGAAATGCCAGGTATCGACCCTTGTATTGTCGAACATGAGATTAAGACTTATCCCAACGCTAAGATTGTTCAGCAACGTTTGCGTACAGTGAATTTTAGGAAAGCACCCACGATTAAGGCAGAGATAGAGAAACTATTGAAAGTCAATTTTATCTATCCCATTCCCTTGATGGAGTGCGTTTCAAACCCTGTTCCAGTGGATAAGAAGCAGGGAGCGATTTGCATATGTACTGATTTCTGTGATTTGAATCAGGCCTGTCCCAAGGACAATTTCCCCACGCCATTTATTGATCATATTTTGGATGAGTGTGTGGGTAGCGAGGTTTTTTCTTTCATAGACAGCTTTTCTGGATATAATCAGATACAAATTAAAACTGAGGACCAACACAAGACTGCATTTATTTTTCCTTGGGGAACTTTTGCATATCAGAAAATGCCTTTTGGCCTTAAGAATGCCGGAGCTACTTTTTAGCAGGCCATGACCTTGATCTTCCATGATCTCAAATTGATTATCGAAGTATTTTTGAATGACCTTGCTGCTCATTCTTGTATGAGAATGCATCATTCCTATCATTTTAGATTGGTATTCGAAATATGCCACCATTATTTGGTCAGGTTAAATCCTCACAAGTGCATCTTTTGTGTGAAGTCAGGTTGCTTGTTAGGATTCATAATGTCTAAAGAGGGTATAAGAGTCAACCCTTTGAAGGTAGAGGCAATACTTCAGTTGTCTCCCTCGAAAAATATTCGTCATCTTCAATGTTTGCAAGGCATGGAAAACTTCTTATGGATATTCGTTGTCAATTTTTCCAATTTGACTAGAGGCTTCATGCATCTCTTGAAGGACACCGCCTTTTGTTGGGATGAGCGAGCCCAGGAGTCCTTTGATGCACTCAAGCGAGCCCTAGCATCGACCCCGATGATTAGTCTCCCAGACTATAGCCTTGATTTCCTACTTTATGTGGCCGCGTCCATGGAGACGATTGGTATGGTTTTGGTTCAAGAGGATGAGGAGCTCCAAGAGAATGTCATATACTATCTAAGCCGAAATCTTATTGACGTGGAGATTCATTATTCTCATGTTGAGAATCTTGATTTAGATACCGTACATGCGGTTCAACGGTTGAGACATTATATTATCCTTCGCCAGACCTTGGTTGTAGCCCATGCCAATCCATTTCAATTTGTCCTCACTCGAAGGATGATTGGGGGAAAATATAATAAATGGATTGTCATCCTTCAAGAGTTCGATCTCGAGTTTGTTTTGGCAAAGTCGAAGAAATCATTAATTTTTGCATATCTTATATCGGATTTCCCAAGCGAGGCCGAGGAGTTGGTTTGTTAAGATACGTTTGTCGATGAACACATATTCTTAATCTCAACTTTAGACCCATGGTATGGGGATATCATTATATATTTACAAACATTGAAGGTCCCTACTCATTTCTCACGAGATGAACGACGATGATTACATCACATGTCTAAGAATTACCTCATAGTGGATAACACTTTGTACCGCCATGGGGTAGATTCCATTTTACAACTTTGTTTAACTCATGAGGAGACTGAGGTAGTGCTGAATGATTGCCACGGAGGGGCGTGTGGTAGTCATTTATCTGGGATTTCTACAGCCCAAAAAATATTAAGAGTGGGTTATTTTTGGCTGTCAATCTTTAAGGATTCTGTTGATGCGGTCAAGATGTGCCACCCTTGCCAGGTGTTTGCATGCAATATGCGCTCGAAACCTTCCCCGTTACATCCCATCATCACTACCAGTCCTTTCACTAAGTGGGGTCTTGACTTTATGGATTGCAACCCAGCTTCAGCTGGGGGGCATCATCATATTATAGTGGTTGTTGATTACTTCACGAAATGGGCTGAGGCTATGCCTATAGTTAAATCCGATGGTGAGACAGCTGTGCACTTCATATTCAACCAGATTATTACTCAGTTTGGGATTCCGAAAGAGCTTGTCATTGACCATGGCTCACACTTTCAGAATCGTATGATGGAAGAATTGGCATCAAAGTTAGGGTAAAAGCAAGAGCATTCCTCCTCTTACTACCCTCAAGTGAATGGACAGGTAGAAGCAGTGAATAAATCACTCAAATCCATCCTCCAATGAACCATCACACAAAGCAAGAATAATTGGCACATCATGTTATATGCTACTTTGTGGGCGTATAGAATCACTGTTAAGACTGCCATGGGTTTTTCTCCATATCAACTAGTACATGGAGTGGAGTCGGTATTGCCGATTGGATGTGAAATTCCTTCTTTGAAACTAGTCATGGAACTCTTACTTGACACTTCCCCATTGGAGGAGCATTTGGTCCACCTTGAGGAACTTGATGAGCAGCATCGAGATGCCTTGGTGGCTCTAGAAGTAAATAAACGTCGCTTAAAGGTCCAGTACGATAATTCTGTCCATCCAAGGAGGTTTAGTGAGGGAGACTTGGTCCTTTTGTGGGATCAACCGAAAGAACCCTTTGGGGCAGGAAATTCTAACCCCATGTGGCGTGGTCCTTACGTCGTCAAACGTGTGTTAGAGAAGGGTGCTTATGAGTTACTGGATTATGAGGGAATGGCCTTGGCGGAGCCTAGAAATGGGCTCTATCTCAAGAAGTACTATGCATGATTTTCAGCCAAGGATGGTTATTGTATATTATTGTACAGTTTTGCATAGTTAGGTCTTTTTCTTATAGTGATCGGGTTTGTGATTAGTTTCTGTTTCTTT
The DNA here is from genome assembly GCA_001517045.1 of Pseudotsuga menziesii. Taxonomy (NCBI): domain Eukaryota; kingdom Viridiplantae; phylum Streptophyta; class Pinopsida; order Pinales; family Pinaceae; genus Pseudotsuga; species Pseudotsuga menziesii. Next base: position 34,113 of record LPNX010875360.1, on the reverse strand, counting down.
TGGCAGATGTCAATGGAATATTCCACCTACATAGGATTCGCGGATGGTGCGAGCCGTCATACTCAACAATCAGCCTCTATTGCTTGGGTGATTTATACTCCTATGGGTCAGGTACTATCTTCAGGAGGCATATGTTTACAGCCATCTTCAAACAATGTTGCTGAATATAGTGCCATTATTGAGCTTCTGCAGGATGCCATTTCACATGGCGTTCTCTCTCTTGAGGTATGTCTTGATTCGGAGTTAGTAGTGTCACAGCTTAATGGTTTGTACCATGTTAGAGATTCGACGTTATTAAGAAGATTCTTACATGTGAGATTATTAGAACGGCAATTTGACAATATAACATACATACATATTCCAAGAATTAATAATCAAGTTGATGACTCATATGCTAACTACGTGTTAGATTGGCATTTGTTTCATACAGAGTAAATTCATCACAAACACAAATTTGTACACATGTAAATAAATAAACAGATCATCATAAAAATTTTATAAACATCCAAAATGTGGTACTACATAGTGTCATGATACAAAAATGGGGCTCTCGAGCCACCAAAATATGATACACAGTAATACAAAATGTATCACTCCCAGGTATCTAAGCCTGTGGAGGAGGAGGGGGGTTGTGATCATGGAAGGTCACTACGGCTCTAGCTAGCTGTCGAAATAATCGCACCCATGATCATGGTACACCCACCACCTGGTGTTGCATAGCCTCAGGAAAGTCCTCGACTTGCACCATGGGAACACTATGTGTTAGTATCACAAATTTGGTATGAATGCTCTGGAGTGTCTGCTCCACATCCACACCCATGATATCATCTCCTCTTCCCCTTTGTCTATGATGAGGGAAGCCTTCAGGCCGTCGTGGTTCCACATCTGCATGCAAATGGTAGATGTCACAATGTATTGTCGCACAAAAAATATGTCTTTTGATTCCATATAATTAGAAAACACAAAAAATTAAATAACTCAAAAAATTTAAAGAGAGGGTTGAGATTTGTTACCTATGTCATCGTATGTCGATCCTGGTGGTAGCAGCATGTCCGGGTCCCCCCAGAAATCAATCCCTGCATAGGAGTAGTCATCGATGGAAACTATCTATCGTCGCCACCATGGAAAGAACTCAGCTAGATAGGGGTTGGACACCCTACCTCCCCCCAGTCTGCGCATCGCATCCACCCAACGCCGTTGGGACAGATCTCGAACCCCGTGTAGAGGAATGTCAACTTTGGGGCTCAATCCTGGAACATGCTTGAAGAAAAATGTGCTTAGTATGCTGCTGAAATTGAAGTTTCGCACTCTGCCCATCTTACACTCACGGAGCTGATGTTTCATGTTGCTCAGTAGTGTAGTGCTCCAGTCATATACCATGGGTCGCATGCACTCCACTGCATAGAACATCAGGGGCCGCAAGGCCTGGTGGAGTGAAGCCAATCTTGCTATCCTGCCCAGTGTCAACAGGTTGGCCTTTAGGCCCATCACCTGTATAGAGTTGGTTGGGATCTGACTCCCCACCTTCTCCGTGTCCGGATAGTAGTACACCACAATGTACTCATCTATAGTCAGGCCACCTCCGGGCCCGCGAGAACGAAGGTTCACCACTTCCCCCCATCAGGAAAGTCTAGTAATAAAGTATATGTCCTCCACCTCTATGGTGAGGGACATCCCATCTATCTGGAATGACTCAGAGTCTGGATCCCAGTAATCCACCAACATCTGCAATAGTCTTGGTTTTTCCCTCAAGCCACCAAGACAACAAAATTTATGGAGCCCACATGCACGTAGTGCTTGTTGATCCATTAGATCGACCCTTACTGCCTCCTCTACATCACCATGTTCATGTTCTCTCCATTATAGGACCATCCTGCACAAAAAATTGCAAGTTTTCCCATTAGAATACTTAAAAAACCTCATGCGTGGTTGCATACACGATTGTTTTCCAAACAACTGCGTATGTATGCAACTGTGAGGGCATTTTCTGCATATATCTAGCCCTATATGCGGAAAAACCCTCGATTTCCGCGTGGGCCGCAGCGCCTTTTTTGGATTGGTCTAGAAATCCCAAATGACCATGGAATTTGTTAAAAATTGCATTAAAATGGAAGAAAAGAGCATGGGTAAGTACCTGGAAGAAATGGTAGTGGATTCCGTCAGCTGGATCTCCTGGAATTCGCTCAATTGGGTAAAAATTTCAAATGTTTTATAATTTTTTTAATTTTTAACTATTTATAGAAATTTTTCAATTTTTTTACCCCATTTCCTATAGTTTGGACCATTTCTAATCATTTTGGACCATTTTTGACCTAATTTATGATGTAGAAGACCTTTTTGAGTGTCATTTCAGCCGTTTGATTGACCTGTTCGTGCAGATCTTAGGTATCCTGTCTAAACTGGCATATAGATTAGGTTTCATCACCGTTTGCATTTTTGCATGACCTTATGCTTGTTTCATCATAGCCTTAGGTACGAACCCACTGTATTATGTCACAGAACCTTCTTGTTGTTTTAGAAGTGGCATGGTATGAGTGGTAGAGCTTGACCTTACATGGGTACCCTAGTTAGTGCCTTATTTGCATTTGGTGCCCATGCTGACGTTTTTACCTTTAGGGTGTGGGAGTTCGTTGTATAGTACTGCCATGACATTTTGCAAGAGCCTCATACTCCTCTTGATCTTTTGCTGGCCTGTTTCCCTCAGGGCTCCCTTATGTCAAGTTGTAATTGCATTATCATGAGCTTTGCCTGCCTTATTGAACTTTATGCTGGCTTCCTTGAAATTGCGTTTCAGCCATATAGCCCGAGCTTCTCTCATGTCTAGCCATGTAGAGCCATTTTATATATCCTTTGCAGCTTGATTCCCATTTTACCGGGAGGGGATTTTCCCCTGAGTGTTGCTATCCTACACATGTATCCTTACATTGAGCATAGGTATGTTCCACTACTTGGAACAAGTTTGTTTTCTCCTATGACACGCGTATCCTCCTAGTCTGTAACTATAAAGCCGTTTTATTATTTTTCAAGCTTTTTAAATATTTGAAAAAGTACAAAAAAATAAAAAAACCAAAAATCCGGACAAGGAAAGATGTTATCTTTGGCAGCTGTCGAGTCGTGTCGCCTTCAAATAGAGCACTGTATATCACATCCATTGGTTGGGTTTGTAGTTTGACTTTAGGAGTTGTTCTCGTTTATCTGAGTTTATCTCCATCGACTAGTTAATCTTCCAATACCCATGGAGCCTCTATTGATGCCTTCTGTGTCGTAGAGATGTCCCAGTTTTGTATATCGAGTCTATGTTGCCTCTATTCAGTCACCATTCGTCGTTATGCTCTTGTTCAAAGGAAGTTGAAACTTGAGTCGGCCATTCCTTAGTTATCTTGACTTTGCATGTCGGCCATTCTTGGTACAGTTACTGGTTCATGCACCTTATGATCAAGTCCTTCCACATCATACAGCTTTACTGAGTACCTTGTGTTGGATGATGGGGGATGCATTAATGCCCTTCTTCTAGCAGATTTCATCCCATCGACTTCAGATCATTTATTCTAGGATTGGAATCTAGAGTCATTTTTTAGTGCCTTGAGACTTGCTGTCATCAGTGGCAGGTTCTCTTTCCATCGACAGTTTTTGGAATACATTAATGTCCCCTGATCGATGGATCCTCTCAAGTGTTTGACCTCAACACATCTATTCACACTTGTTAGTTTGCACTCTAGTACCTTGATTCCCATTTTCATTATCGGTGGGTGATCTCGCATCTGTTAACGGTATACATCAATGACCAGTAATCAGACGATGGACTACTATGTTCAACCTCGACACCTCTATTCACATAGTAGGACATGTACTCATAGCAGGTTGTGTAGAAGACCTTCCAGATTGGTGGCATCTCTTATATGCTACCTCTGTGATTGTGCCAGTGTTCATGAGATTTTAGCTCTCGTGACTTGATTCCAGAATATGTCAGACATTTCCAGCCATTATGGAGATCTTGATCCATTATATATCTTCATTCATCATGGAGATCAGGGTCCTTTGTATATATTCATCATGGAGATTCTGATCTATGTATATTGTACGTGGCAATGACCACTTATGTGATATCTTGTATCATGCCTATTCATGGCCATTGTACTCTTATGTATCTGGGACTGCTGTATGTATGTGCAGAGTCGTATCATTGTACTATGCTAATTGGGTGGCTAGTATTCCATGCGGGATCCTTCATCACTCCACGTCTGGGATGGACTTATAATGTATATCGGCCATAATATGACCCCTATAACCTCACACATTAGGGGGCATCTGTTATAGCTGATTTGACCACTCCAAGTGTATCACACTTGTATGGCCTTCCCCTGTCCCTCTACAGACTCCTCAGACCCCTTGGACCATTTTTTGTCCTTTGATGTTTCCTTGACCATCCCTAAAAACATGTGAAAATTAATACACATGACTTTTAAACCTATAATCACGTATATACGCCAGTTTGACCCCTAAAACCACGTACATCGGGATGTGTGCACAATCCAAATCCTTCTGGAGTTTTCCTTGACATGGATCTGACTCACTTGACTCCTGGCCTTCCCTATGCCTTGAGATCGCTCGGATTTGATCTTTCATTACCCCTTTGAAAAGCTATATAAGGAACTCTATGGTACATTGAAGGAATATGAGAGAATTGAGAGAAAAGAAACTATATTCCATTGTTTCCGGAACTTGTGCTTGAGTCTGCATCCCTTTGTCCCTTGGAGCACTTTTGTGTTCTTCCCAAGCTTTCCTTTTGCTTGTGAGCTTGCTAGCGTGAGATGGAGGATTGAGGTGGTGGAGGCCCAAGTGGGGGATTCATTTTCTTCGATTCGCAGACATGCCGATAGAGGTTGTATCCATTGTAATCTATGATTTTATATTAATAGAAATATCTTTTCTTGTCCAATAATGTATGTTTGAATGAATATTTTATCCATGGATGTTTTCAAATGCTTATACATTGTTGATTATATATGCTAGAATAGATCTAACATCAACATATATAGTATGCTTGTATTGTTTACTTGTTGTTGAGGAAGTGATTTATCAATTCAAGCTGAAGTTGGGAAACTCAACAGGGATCTACTTCAATCATCCGGAATAAGGTACAAGGTCTGATCCTTTAGTGTTAGATATTTGATTTCTATTGCATATTGGAAAGGATTGATTTCTAGAGTCAAGCTGTCTGTTGTGGTACCCCAAGCCATAGGAATTTTTGTTTGTAACAAGGATATGCACCTAACCTGTTTCCATCCGCTTGACCTCTTTGATTGACTTTGTTCCTTGAAAAGGATAATCCTTCTCGGTTCGAATGATTATGACTCGTTGATGTTTTTGGTTTTCTATCGATGTCATATCATTCTATAAGACGTTACTCACATGGTGTATTTTTTTCCCTGTACGAAGCCACCAGGGTATTTGTTCTCTGTGCGAAGGCTTAGGCCTTGCTCTGAATAGAACTATCCCAGAATTAATGAGGTTCTTGGATAAAATTATAGTTTAGCATGAGACTTGTTGTTCTTACTTCTACACTCTTCCTGGTAGAAGTTTAGTACTGTGAAGGAAATATTGAGGGAAGGAAAGTGGTTAACTGAAGGTATCAAAAAGTTGGTTTTTCGACTTATGATTTCCGCAGTGGAAGGGTGGAAAGCGGAAAGCGGAAAGGAAAAGGAGGAAGGAAGATGGAGGAAAGTGGTTAAGTGAAGGTATCGAAAAGTTGTTTTTTCCACTTCTGAGTTCCATAGCGAAAGGGATAAAAGAGGAAAGAGGAAAGGAAAAGGAGGAAGGTGGAAGGTGGAAAATTGTTAAGTGAAGGTATCGAAAATTTGATTTTTCAACTTCCAAGTTCTGTAGTGGAAGGGAGAAAAGAGGAAAGCAAAAAGGAAAAGGAAGAAGACGAAAGACATAAAGTGGTTAAGTGAAGGTATCAAAAATTTGGTTTTTCGACATCCGAGTTCCGTAGCGAAATGGAGGAAAGTGGAAAGAGGAATTGAAAATATGGAATGAAGAAAGTGGAAGGGAGCTGAAAGTTATAAGGAAAATATGGTTTCTGCCTTCCAAGTTCCGTAGCGGAGAGGTGGAAGGCGTGGGTCAGAAAATCAGTTTCTGTGCGGAAATGAATTTCTAACTGCTTAAGTGGTTTCTTGTACGAAAATTAAATGTTGTTTATTATTTTATCCTAAAGTTGATTTGTTATGATATTTTATAGCCAAATACATGTGAAAGAATTTATGTTTGCAAAAAAAAATTATATAAGCATTTTATCACAGATTATATGGGTATGTTACACAAGCTCTGGTCATCTTACCCCTCACTTCCATTATCACTTTCTTCTATGACCAAATGGCCTACTACAACCCTAGCAACAAACTTCCCCCAAGAAAGATGTATTTGCTCAAGGGTTCTAAGTTTTATCATTTTGATCGGACAATGATTGGTGATGGAAGAATCGGGGTTTCAAGACCTTCATGCATAATGTACCATATTGTGGAGTGTTTTTATTAAGTAATAAGGCATATTGATCAATATCTCATCGCGTAAGTGAGAAAGAAACACAAAATCATAAGTTTAAATGATATGATACTTACATTCACAGGTAACGTACTTCTTCAAGAAATTTGTGACTTGATCCCATGGTCGAGGCAGGGTCTCCAATGTTCTTTCCCATCCCCTCGCTTGAACGCTCTCTCCTACTGCGAGGAAATCCTCCTTTCCTTTGTCTTGAGCACATTTCAACAAAACCATCTATTTACAACCCTCAGACATCATGTGAGCTCTGCTACAACATGATTCGAGACATCAATTCTTAGTTCCCCTTCTTCAGAATCGTCCCCTTCAATATTTTGGGAAGTTACAGCGCCATTCCTTCATGGAACCTATTAAATCTCTCAAAATATGACATTCATCTTGCATCTTCAAATATTTCCAAGACTTCCCTATTCCGACGTAAGGAATTTATCGTTGTAGGATCATGTCTAACTACAAATCCACATGTGTTAACTTCCATTGATAGTCCTCAAATGATGCACACAAAATCTTCCAAATTCGGATGTTGAGATTGCAGTATGTAGAGACAACAATGAAGGAGTGGAGAGTTGTTATCTATTTCTAGAAAGACAATGTAATCATGGGACAAGATCATGTGATCGGTTAATGCATGGATTGGCAGGGTGGCGAATGGTAGTAAATAAAAAAAGGTGGTGACATATTTGTTTGATTTGAAAGGTTAGTTAAAAATCTAACAAGGATAAACAACAGGGTAAAATTATAAGTACTTTTGTCAACTTATGCCCAGTCATAACCATGATTTAGAATTTGTACATTTATAATTACTGTGGCGAATCATCAACACTTCATAATGGCCCGCTTTTACTGTCAAATTTATCAATGAAGGTGCCCATGATCACATGGGTTAATAAACTTTAGAATCCTTCATCAAAGAAAAAGATTGAATCTATCCATACCATAATTACTCAAATTTGTGGGTGGGAGCTTTGCCATATTTTCGACTTCATCATTTTTCTCTGAAAATGTAGCAGAGTTGTTGAAAGCGACAATGTGATAAAACTTGCCAATCCTGTTGAAACCTCCCTCGGGTCATCTTGTAGCACACGTTATAATTAGTCATGAGGAAAGCTAACGTTTTCCATGAATGATAGGTTGAAAAAAAACTGGAAAGATGGCGGTGGGAGAGGAAAAAAATTTGGTGGAGGTTCAACAAAAAGAGGTGATATTATAGGAGTTTCAACAAAACTTTGGCAGAATTTCGATGGAAAATCTCATGGAGTTTCAAGAAAAAGTTGTAATATCGGTGGAGTTTCAGCAAAACGTTGGTGGAATTTTGGGGGAAAAGCTAGTGGAGTTTCAGAAAAAAGTGGTAAGGTTGGCGAAGTTTCAGCAAAAAGTTGGCATAATTTAAGTGGAAAAGCTGGTGGATTTTCAAAAAAAGGAGGTAAGATTGGTGGAGTTTCAGCCAAAATTTGGTGGAATTTCAACGAAAAAGATTGGTGGAGTTTCGAAAAAAAGAGGTAATATTGAGGGATTTTTAGCTGGAACAGAATCCAACGATTCCCAAATGAAATTCAATAGTCTCGCAAATATTCCTCTCGCCAACCATTTCCAACAATCTGTAGAGGACCACTTATCATCTCTGCAATTGATTTCCCATTACGACTTTTTTTTTCTTCCAAGTCCTTCATACTTGTCTCTAGACATAATTATTACACAAAACCCATCAAGCTGAACTACCGAAAAATTATTGAACCATCTATAGAACTACACTAAAACAAAATAGAACAAGAAATGAACAAGAAATAAACCTAGCCTTAACGTTACAATATTCCATCCAACAATCCAAGCAAAACCTCCAAAGAAAGATAATAGCCTCCCAAAGGATGATAGGGATCACCTAGAAATTCCACCAACATAATAGTACCATAGTCCTTCCTCCCTTCACCAGGGATGATTTTAAGGAACCATACTTATTTAAAAGTGTATAAATGTTGGCGAATATTACCAATTCTTAAAACTCCAACTAATAAATGATTGGTGATATTTTTCAAAAAATATTTTTAATTTCCAAGAGTTTATATCATTTATATAATAATTTGGCGATTTTCAGGGTGAAAAATTTTTACCCCATCAAAATTGGGCGAAATAGAGCTTTAAAAAATGCAAAATGGTGAATCTTTTTTGGGAGAAAAACATGGAAAAATAGCCCAGTGGGCTAAATTTCACCCCTAAAATTATCCTTGCCCTTCACAATGGAGAGAGGGTTCAATTTATAAGGCTAAAGGGATAGAGTAGGTTGAGGATTAGGAGGAGGGGTCTAAGGGAACTTCTCCATGGGTTAGGAACCAAATTCCACCTCACCTAGATAATAGGGATAGACATCCACCTCATCCACCTTCGAGAAGGATCTCAAAGCTCCATTTTTTGCCCTCAAAACACCACTAGCACACCTTCCATGAAGTGAAAAATCACTGTCGGGGCACCTAGTAGTGGGAGACAGAGCACCAGCAACGGTGCACCTAGCATGAATGGAAAAAGCATCGACCTTCCTAAAGAGGGAAAAAAGCAGGAAAACCAATCTCAATCAACTTTAGCAGAGGGAAATTTGGGGATGAGGAAAAGGGTTAACACATGGATCAAGAGGATAAGATTTCAGTGTAACATAATGCCCCCCAAAACATGAAGTTATAGGAATGCAATAGGTGAATGATTTGTAAAATGAAAGAATTGAAGGAAGGGATGTTGGCTGGAAGCTTCTGTAGTACAACCGACTCAAATCTCAGATGACACATAACATGGTTGCTGACCAATACAATACAGATCCATGGTAGTAGAGACTGGCGAACAAAATCATGGCTACTAGACACAAGCATAGATCCATGATGACATGATAACACAACCACAACCAATACAAAGTGGATTCGTGTAATATTACTCAAACAAACTGCATCACAACCTAGGCAAAGATATTTAACAACCTAGGGTCTTCAAGACAAACCCACAACGATACGAATCTAACCATGTGATTACAATGTCTTGATGTCGAACATGGTAGAAACCACTTGATTACTAGTCATTAATGTAAACTGTTAACAAGTGTGAGGGAAATCACCATTGATGTCAATGATTCCCAAGTTATCTCAGTACATACCATCGAATGTGAATAAAGGACTTGGATTCAAACACTTGATGAGATCTTTCAATCAAGAGCCAATGATGTAAACTCATGTTGAAAGCAAGGTAACCTGCCATTAATGCATGCAACACCGAGGTACTTGACTTAGTTTCTAATTCTAATTCATGGATAAGGAGTTAAAGTTGACAGGAATAGACCCGTCGAAGGAGGGCCATGGTGAATCCTCCGTCATCGACATGAAACATGATCATAGATGTTTTGGAGTAAACTAGACAACAAAGTGATGTACGAAAATGAATCAGGGATGACCAACATGATAGAAGGAAACCTGGCTACAAACAGTGATAAAATGACCAAACTTCTCTTGAACATGGGCATGGCATGACTTGGAGGTATTGACACGAGAATGATACCAATCCCCAAATGCAACTAATGATGAGAGTATCCTTGGACAACTCAAATGAGTAAGAATACTCTAGGAATTAGTAGGACTCGAAGATAAACAGATTACCCAAGTACTGAAATGCATATGCAAGTGAGTGCCATGTTCAAGAGTGACTATGTACTGCCATAACAAAATACAAAATATTTCCTTAATTTCCCCATCATGATTGATGAGTACCTCTTTGCTTTTTAACAAGCTAGAAAAGGGTAACAAATGCTCGATATAGCTCATCAAGCGATGAGTCCATTCCCATATGTTTTACGAACCTAAGAAGGGAGGAGTTCATTCCCAAATAGGGTCTTTCATCGTCTATTTTATGAGTCCAATGAAAGTGAACTCATTTGTCATTTCATGTTTAGAGAGTTTGAAATGAGTAAGAAGACTCTAAATGGTCCTTTTTCAGAAATAGGCCTATTCGGTCCAAAAAAGAGATTACCTACCACTGACTAGTCCACCTTTCTGATACTTTTACAAGCGTGAACGTAACAAGTTCGCTTGGAAATTTTTTTGTGTTTTTAAAGACACTGAAAAGAGCTTAAGTATAACTCCGGAATGAGTTATTTTTTCATAATCCAATTTTAACGAGTTTGAAAAATAGTAAAACTATACTCGATACCTCTTCACTCAATTTTTAACAAGCATGCTGAAGCTATAAAAGGCACTTGGAACCTTTTTCATGTTTGAATCCAGAGCACTAAAAAGTGATAAAGTAAGCTCAAACCAGTTTTCATGTTTTAACCAGAGCACTAAAAATGAAAAGTAATATCAACACCATATTATTGTTTTTAACTAGCTCAAAGATCAGTTGAAAGAATGCTTAGGGTATCTTCTTCATTTTTTAACGAGCTTGGAACAGAGAAAAAACTATGCTCAAAATGGCTCCCATTGACAGGTGATTTCCCAACATGATGTCCAGTGGTTGGTACTTTCCCCCAGTATAACTTTCAAGTAGCTTAATCCAAAATAAAGAGGTAGGGTACATGCCCCCCAGGGTTTTCATCTGCACTACAAGCAGATGAAATGACGGTTTAAAATTTGAATCTTGACACAATGGAAGAATTTGTTTTATTTTTTAATGAGATTGACCTGAAAAATGAACTTTGCTCAAGGTCAATTTTATTTTTTAACGAGATTGAAACCAAGAATAAACAGTGCTCAAGGTGACCTACTTCATCTTTACACAAGCTTGAAATAGAAATTAAGTATGCTTGAGGGGACCTGTTTCATTTTTACACAAGATTGATACATAAAGTAACTATGCTTGAGGAAATCCATTTCATTTTTTAACGAGCTTGACATAGAGTGGGAACTATGCTCATAGACATCTATTTCATTTTTTAACAAGCTTGACACATAGAAAATGAATTATGCTCACAATGTCCATTTCATTTTTTAACGAGCTTGACATAGAGAAGGAATTATGCTCACGACGCAGTTCTAATCCAACATGATGTCTAGAGGTTGGTTGGTTCCCCCCTTACATAAGAAGCTAGCGACTTAACTCCTGTATGATGTGTAGAGGCTGGATCCATGTCCCCCATTTTACCTACGATGGGAAGAAGCTAACTAGAAGGGGAAGGAACCACAAGAACATGCAGAACATTCATGGAAGTCCGATGACCAGGAATCATATGATGATCAAGTTTAACAAAGGAAAGATGATCAACGGTCACACTCTTCCCATCATGGGGAAAATACATCAATCGAAAGAGTGTGGACACTACAACTTTCATGGCGTAAACATAATCACGTCCAAGGAGCATATTAAAATCTAAGGGAGCTTGGACTACCATAACATCAATACCGACAGTTTTTTCTTCCAAAGTAATAGGTAACTGAAGAAGGATCCCTAAAGGTGCTATAGGTATTTGATTAAAAGTCGGTATCTGATCGGTATCTGGCACAAGCAAAGGAGAGCGTATGCCTTGCCAAGTAGTAGAGGATAGAATACTAACAGATGCCCCTTTGTTAATAATAATGCGAAGTATTATCTTAGAAGTAAGTCACACAACTATCTGGAAAGGAACACTCAAATGAAGATGAGATTTTGGTAGGAGCTTACTCCAGTCAAAGGAAATAACCTCACTACTTGGAGAGGTTTTTGTCGAAAGAGAGAAAACTTCTTCTTACATAGAAAAATCAAAACTAACTACGAAAACTTCAGTAGGATGGTTTTCACTCTCTATTAGAAGAGATGGATAAGATGAAAACTGTGTCGAAGGGACTACTTCAGTCTCAACACTCTTTGATGAAAGAGTGGGATCGGGTGGATATTACATCGACTCGACCACTTTAAATTCACTCTCTAAAGAAAGAGTGGGATCAACCAAGGATGGACTTGGATCGACCACTTCAACTTCACTCTTTAATGGAAGAGTGGGATCGACTAAGGATGGACTTGGATGAACCACTTGATCAACTAATGGAGTGTCAAGGGACAAGTTACGATAACTGGTTGGAAGATGTTGTTGAGGAACATTAATATCTTCCAACAACTTTGAAGCTTCATTCATGCGAGGAAAACGGTAAGTACGGTGCATATCCTTACATAGCAAGCACAGATACCTAACATTTCCTTTTTTACTCTTAACCAAAGATTCATCGATTGGCAAGGCATCATCAGCATGATAGTCAGATACTGATGACACAGGATGTTTAGACCACACTTTTGACACAAGGGAAATACCGGGACAATCCTTGAGAAGGTGATCACTCTTGAAAATTCTACAAGGGAACTTAGCTTTACGGCTGCTAGAAACAGGTACATTAGAACCCCCACCGTGAGGACCAGTGGCTAGTGGGATTCCAACATGAAGTTCATAGGTTGGTGCAATGACCTTCTGGCTAGTGTTCTTCTTCTTATCCTTCCTTTTCCTCTTCTTCTTACCCACCCGTTTACTAACATTAGAGTTTTCAACAGGTGAAGAGGAAGAAAGAGAAGTCGATTCAAAATTCGAGGAAGAAGGAGAAGGGTTCACATGAGGTTGATGCTCGTTCAGTAAAGGACCATTGGTATGACACAATTGGAGAATAACCATATAGGTAATCCTATAGTCAATCCGGGAAGGTTCAAAGTATCCATTGAGGGAGGACCTACATCTCCACAAGGGGGAGAAACAAAAGACATACCCTGAAAAGGGTTCTCTTGAATAGTGGTCTTAGGAAAGTCTCCCATATCTGAATTCTCTATGAATCTCTTAAATACCACACAAGTCAAACACTACTCAAGTCTAAAAGAAACAAGAAAACTGTGTGAATAGCAGTGGATTGAATCTCATAAGATTATCAAGGCTTCACAACTCTGTGATGCCAAGACAGCCAAAAAGGTTAACTCAGTTGGTCACAATAACTTAAGAGGGTCTCCCAATATACGCTAGGTAGGGGGGAACTCAATTCCGTAGTGGTGTTGTCTAATGCACAACCGTTCGAAAGGGGACCTCCGATATACAATCGAGTACATAAAGTACCTTTCAATATACCTCAAGGGTACATGAAAGGTTGTTCAATATACCGACAGTACATGGAGGAACCGCGTAGACCACAGATTGTAGTGCAGGCAATAAACAACAACTACCACGCTTAACGACGTCAGAACATGTCACTAACTTACACACAGTTACTAATTGATTTTAAACCTAATCTAGCATTAATTTTATCTTGAGCAGTTAAGTGGATGCATGAGGTGTAGACAATAAATGTAAAAAGAATGCAAATCCTAGCTACATGAAAATGCACATTTCTCTTTCGATGAAAACTACCTAAGGTAGGGAAAGAGTTTTTTGTTAAAGAAGAGAGAAATCAGAAATCTAAGGAAACAAAGTTCTAGTAAAAGCCAAATATGAAGCTCCAAATATTAACATGAATCACAATTCTTGAAAATACCTATGGATTCATACACACTCCTACGAGGGTCCGGGGGGGGTGGGTCCACCCCCCGGCCTAAGGGGTTTTGGGGGTTCGGGGGCGTGATCCACCGAGAAAAAAAAATTCGCTTGTCTTTTTTTTTGCTTCAATTTTGTTTGAGTTTTCTCTTCAAACAAACATGAATCTGAAGAATAAAGAAAAGAATAAATTCCTTCCTATAGTGCACTAATTCTAAATTTCTGCAATAATAGTCTAAAAATTTCAAATGAAATCAAAGATACAACACATCTTAACAATGCACAAAACAAAGTAAAGAAGCACTTTGATTTTCAGATGTATGTATCAAAATGAAAGTTGATAACTGTACTCTTTTCAGATCTACAAATAGAAAATGAGAACATATCTACATCACTCCATTATTCAGAAATCAAAAGGAAGATGACAAGCACCCAAGCAACTCCAAAACAATCAAGAATTGCTAAAAAATAACCAAAATGCAATCAAAACTCAATGACTGAGGGGAGGAAGGGATAGCTCTTGATCTAGGGGGTGTATGACTATCATATGCAACTTAAAAACCAAAATCCATCAAACCAAAACCCAAAAATGAAGGAAAATCAAGCCAAAATATGAGTTTCAAAGGGTCGACACACCTCTCTATACTGCACTAGAGCGCTTATGAGAGGACTGGCACACCTACAACACTGCAAAAGAGCGCCTATGAGGGGACTAGCGCACCTAAAACACTGCAAAAGAGCACCTATTAGGGGAAGGTGCCCCTACAACACAGTGTAAGAGTGTCGACGGCGCATTTTCTCCTAAGGAAAAGAGCTCCTATAGTGCCAACACTTACGACACTAAAAAATGATACCAACAACACTTTGTCCACACAACCCAGGTGCACCGGTGGAGAAACAGATAGAGTAAAAGCCAGATTTCCTATGGGAGAAGGGTAGAAGGTCTGATAGTGAACCAAAGAGTATCAAGAGGATGCAAGACACTCTTCAAAGTCAAAATATAAAGGAGGAACAGTCTCTAGAGGCCACAAAAAAGTATTGATAAACAGATATAAAATAAAAAACAAAATGAAATCAGATCCATTAGGAGAATTTTGAGGTCTAAAATGGGCCTCATAAAATATATAATAAAATATTATTAGTTAATCATTTTATGGAGAAGGTATATTTACAACTCATCTCTTACACTATAACCAATGTAACTATGCTTAAGTTAAATTGAAAAGATGTTGAAAATAAAACCAATAAAAAAATCATCTTTGATATGACTAAAAGTAAAGTACTTTTGAGTACATAATTTACTTTTAACTATAATATGATTGATATGACTAAAAATACAGTACTTTTGAGTACATAAATTACTTTTAAATATACTATAATGAATGTACTTATAAAGTAATATAGTCATAAAATAAAATAAATTAATTTTGAAATTTGAAACATAAGTTACTTCTTCAATATTCAAAATATGTTTATAAACCATGTATTTATAATTTTGAATTTTAAACATAAAGTTAATTTTAAATGAATAAATTGTCATTTCTTATATATATATATTAAAAATAAAAATCAATTTTAAAACATAAATATAAAACTATAAATTAAAAAAAAAACATTTTAAAATTTATTTTTCATCTTTTTAATACACCTTCAAAATCACGTATAAATTCATTTTTAATAGTTTCTTGTGATATATATTATGTATATTATATATAATTTTTAATGCAATAATTAATAACATCATTAAATAAATTTTAAAAAATGTTAATATTAGGATGAAGGAATAGTACATAAATTTCTACCACGAAAAAAGTTGAGTTAATATTAAGCAAACAAGATTATATGTAATAAAAATTATAATAATATAATACATTATTATGATATAATAGTTCATTCCAATTGCTACATCAATATTTTATTCATGTATTTGGTTTTGTAAGTTGAATGTACATGTCTAATTTATGTTGGTATTG
>LPNX010875360.1:0-17915 GCA_001517045.1 Pseudotsuga menziesii | reverse complement strand
ATATATATATAATAGATTATTATATATAGTAAGTACTTAAAAACAAAAACTATTAATCATCAAATTGTTTTTATTATAATAGGTAAAGTGATTTTGATTTTAAATAAATATTTGAGATATATATTTTAAATATTGAAAAAGTAATTACATAATTTTAGTTTTGAATAGAGCATTTACGTTTTTTATATTTGTAATTTATTTTATATTGAAATATAAAAAAGTAACTACATTTGAATAAAACATTTAGTTTTTTTGTATTTGGAATTTATTTTATATTGAAATATAAAGAGAATTTTTCTTTCTAAATACTTTAAGAGTGCTTTAGTACATTTATATTATATTCAAAAATAATCTATGAGTACTATTTTTATAATGAGTACTTTATTTACAACATTGATATAGTTAACTATGAGTTTTCACTCACTATTTAGAATTTGACAAATAAACATCATTAACTCAACCAATGCGACCTCAACTATTGTAGATGATGTCATCCTCTAGAATGTGATTGGTTCTTTTAAAGTGAATTTTGATAGTACTTTTTTTGTTTGGAGGCCCATTTTTTCCCTCAAAATTTCCTTAATGTATGAACTTGCCCAGCAGAGTCGTCGAATTTATTATCAGATAAATCTACTCAATCTGAATCAAGCGAGATCTCCCTAGTCCAAGTGGATCTAGAACAAATCAAATACATCATACAACATACTTTCCTAGATCAAATGGAAATGTAAAGCAATGAATAGATCACCTACTTGAAATATGCAAATCCTCTTCTCTCTTTGTTGATCCAAGCTCCAAAATATTCAGATCTTCAACTACAAAACCTTGTCAAGCAAGTGGAAACAAGCAAATAGTACATGTGTATCCAGACATGAATTGATCTAA
The DNA here is from genome assembly GCA_001517045.1 of Pseudotsuga menziesii. Lineage (NCBI taxonomy): Eukaryota > Viridiplantae > Streptophyta > Pinopsida > Pinales > Pinaceae > Pseudotsuga > Pseudotsuga menziesii. Next base: position 17,030 of record LPNX010875360.1, on the reverse strand, counting down.
GCTAATAGATAAGGAAGAAATCTATAAACATTATCAACACATTAATATTTATGGAAAGAGACTTGCATTAATGCAATCAAGGCGATACATAGAATTACATAGGAAAGAACATTACAACTTAGCCTTATCACTGCAATATTCCATCCAAAAATCCAAGCCAAGCCTCCTAAAAAAGATAATATCCTCCCAAAGGATGATAGGTATCACCTAGAAATTCCACTAGCATAATAGTACCATAGCCCTTCCTCCCTTCACAATGGAGAGAGGGTTCAATTTATAAGGCTAAAGGGATAGAGTTGGTTGAGGATTAGGAGGATGGGTCTAAGGGAACTTTACCATAGGTTAGGAACCATATGCCACCTCACCTAGATAATAGGGATAGACATCCACCTCATCCACCTTTGAAAAGGATCTCAAAGCTCCATTTATTTTCCCTCAAAACGCCATCGACGCACCTTCCATGAAGGAAAAGAGCACCGTGGGTGCACCTGGCAGTGGGAGACAAAGCGTTGACAGTGATGATCCTAGAATGAATGGAAAAAATGTCGTCCCTCCTAAAGAGAGAAAAAAGCAGGAAAAACCTCAATCTCAATCAACTTTAGTAGAGGGAAATTTGGGGATGAGGAAAAGGGTTAACACATGGATCAAGAGGACAAGATTTAGGTGTAACAACAGGGATCATCATGAGAAGACTTCATGATACTATGTATTTCATCTTCTCTTACACATATTCTAATTTCCATATCAAACCATATGTAAAATAAATATTCTTCTATCCAACAATACCTAACACTCTATTGTACAATCCTTCTTCTTTTCCCTTTTTGATAATGCAATGGGAGCTTTCTGACAATAAGATAATTAGCAATGTTTGCATTCCAAGGTGAGTGAACTAATACTGCAAACAAATGTTCATTGGGAAAAGAATCCTAGAGCAACGAATTATCATCATTATTAGTTAGTTCAGAAATAAAATCAGCAATAACATTATCTTTTCCCAATTTATCAATAATATTGATGTCAAATTCTTTTAATAACAAAAACAATCTAGTCACTTTAGCATTAGTAACAGGTTAATTCATTAAATATATAATGGCTGAGTGATCGGTATGCAGAAAAGTAGGGTACTCAGTGATATAGTACTTGAATTTGTTGTTGGTGTAAATGACAACAAGGTATTCCTTCTCGGTTACATTGTAATTGAGTTGAGCAGTAGCCATATTCTTACTGACATAGTAAATAGCATATGTATTGTGGTCTTCTTGTTGTCTCAAAACCACGCCATTATCAGTATCTGAAGCATCAAAAAAAATGTGGAATTGTAAGGCCCAATTAGGCCCTCGCAACATAGGTGTTGTGGACAACCTATTATTCAATTATGTAAACATTTTCTATCATGCATCTATCCAAGTAAATTCAATGCCCTTCATTAGTAGGGTAAATTAGAGGAGATGCTAGATTATAAAAGTTTTCAATGAAACGTCTATAGTAACTAGCATGTCGAAGAAAATTATGTACCTCTTTCTGTGTTCTAAGGACGTGGATGTTGAGAATTACCTTTATTTTAGCACGATCTACTTGTGTCCTTGCAACAGATACGAAAACTCCAAGAACTATACCTTCTCTCATGATCATATGACACTTTTTAGTGTTGAGGGACAAGTGAGTCTGTTCACCACATTTTATAACTTTCTCCAATTTTTCCAAAGCTTCATCAAAAATACCACCATAAGGGGTAAAATCATCCATGAAAATTTTCATACAGTCATTAACCATCTCAAAGAATATTCTGATCACAACTCTTTCAAATGTAGTCGATGCATTGCATAATTCGAAAGGGAGAAACCTATATGCAAAATCCCCCCAAGGACATGTGAAACTAGTCTTTCCTTGATCTTTATGGGAAATATGGATATGATCATACCCACTAAATCCCTCCAGGAAATAAAAGATTTTTTTCCCAGACAATGTATCCAGAACTTGATCCATGAATAACAAAGGCAAATGGTCTTTTTGTGTAGCTTTATAGCTTTATTCATCTCTTGGTAATCCACATAGATATGACATTTACCATTTGTATTAGGAACAATTGCTAAAGGAGAGACCCATTCGCTATCTGAAATGGGATACATAAATTCCTCCTTTAAAAATTTATGAACTGCCTCTTTCACAATGTCTCTCAGGTTTGCATTTATTTTGTGTTGGGGTTGACAGATGGGCCTACAATCATTCTTGATGTAGATGTTGTGAGTACACAATTTAGAGGGAATACCCCTCATGTCCGTGTATTCCTATGCAAATTCCCCCCTATGTTGTTTCAGCAATGTAGTCAAATGCTCCAGATCATCAGGTTCTAGATTAAGATTAACATTCAAAGTTGTTCCAAACTCAATCTCTATTGGGACACTCTTCAAATTCTCAAGTATAGGAACAAACTCAACGTTTTTAACTAAGAATTCCTCGGTAATTTCTTCCTTCTCATTTTTATTCATGGTGTTGTCCAAGATCCGATATGCATGTTGGGTAGCTATCATTGGCGCACTAATGAGACTGATAATAGCATCATCTTTGGTTTCATTTTTAAAATTAAAGTCCCTCCCTATCCTAAGAAGAGGTTGAGCGTTGTCTTCCTCCTCTAAATCTACCCATAATTGAGTTTCAACATCTAAACTTGGATTGGCTGGTGGATAAAGGGTAAGATGTTTTGTGTCAATTCCATCATATATGGTCATAGATCATGATCTACAGCTAATATATGCATCTGTAGTATCCAACCATTATCTTCCCAGATGAGTGGATGTCCCCCCAACTGATATTTCGGTTGTAGGACCATTAAATCCATAGGATACTTCCATGAGTCAACAGATACTACCAAGTCATCAAAAATCCCCTCTTCCCTATTAGTAGATCTATCAGCCAATTCTAATACCGTGGGTGTTGGTCTAAGATGAGTGAATATTAGTCTTAATGGTCATGAAATTTATTGTTATGCCCAGATCAACTAAGATGTTGGGAATCCTAGTGGACCCTATATGTACTGTAGCGATGGTATTTCCAGGATCATCGTATTTAGCCAAGGGAATTTTTACCATCATCAATTCAGACAATTTCCCAACTATGTGAACTGCAACAGGATACTTGGGATTCCCTCTTGGTTTCTTCATGCACACGTCCCTAATAGTTTTAGCATAGATAGGTACATCATGCAGGGTTTAAAATAGTGGGATCTTAACGTAAATATTTTTCAATTCCCCTAGAAGGTTAAAACATGGTTTATCTTCTTCCTTCTATAAGGTCAATCACTCAAGGTATGGCAGATTTCTCATTATTTGTACAGGGGGATTCCTAATGTGTGTCTCCATAGGTGTTTCAACATTTGTTTCAGCATGTGTTTCAGCATCCTCAAGAATGGGGATTGATGTACTGATTAGGATTTATACCTATTCAGAAATTATTTCTTCAGTCATAGGGGATGGAACATCCTCAATGACAATGGGTTCCACCACCCTCCAAGAGCGTAAATGTAATTCATTACATGAGATAAGGGTGATAGAATAAGTGGACATGTTAAATGGTTCAATTTGTTACACTACCTTATTGTTGGGGTTAGTATTAGGTTGAGCAGGAAGCTAAGGTCGTAATGGTATGTTAATTAGTGTAGGGTTTGCAACGAGTTGCAGCTGTAGCTGTTGAAACTGTGGGTGAGGGAACTGATTCCTTGGGTAAATATTTCTCCAGTTTGGTGACTAATGAGTTGGTTGATTTGATTGTGATGGACACGAAATTCATGGAGTAGAATATTGCATTGTAGGTTGAGCGGATGGGCGCCACTGATTATTGCGAGGATTTTGAGGGGAGAATTGATTATTCATATTATTCCAAGAATTAAAAGGGTTGACAAGATTTGGGTTCGTACATGGAAAACATGGTTTCCATTTCTTCTTCTATGAAATGAAGTATGTATGTTCTACATTCGCATTTGATGCCTAAAGGACCGCCTTAACTTTTGGCAATGAAGGGAAATCCTTGGTATTGTGATCCAAGTCACAAAGACCACATACCTCAACTTTGTTACAAGGGAACTCCCTTAATAGATGCTTATATCTAAACTTCACATAAAATATATCCAATTACACATATTCCATAGCATTCCTCTACTTCTCTTTTAAGACATCAAATTATAAAGAAATAAAACTGATCATGTCAGTTTTAAATTTTTTGAGAAGAGTACCTATTTCCGCTCGCGTGGTTGCACCACCGGCTAATTTGTGTGCTCTTGTAAGGACATATCGGTCCCTTATGATCATTCTAGAATACCCTCTAGAGTAACTTGGATACAAATCCACAATATGATCAAAGGATTCCCTTGAGATATCCCCCTTCCCTGACAAATTGAACATATCCAGACAATCTTCTCTAATTCCTCACAATAAAATGATTTTGAGAACATTCCTTCCAATATCAGCATGTCCATATATTTTCAATTGTATCGGAGTATTTAGACAAAGTCTTGGAGACTTTCATCCTCTTTCTCAATCATTTTGAATAGTTATTCCCTCTTGTCCTTAGTCTGACAATAATCGTAGTATTTTTCAAGAAATAATTGTTTCCTCTAGTCTCAAGTCGTAATGGTATCACCACTGAGGCTCATAAACGAGCACAAGGGGCTCCACTTTAAGTTAGTAGGAAATAGTTTCAACTTCTGTTCACTGGTGCTATAGTCATAATTTCGGCAGAGACTATTGAATTTGAAGAGAAACTCATCTGGGTCTTCGGTATACTTTCCATGAAAATTAGGCAAGACAGAGGGTGAGATATTCTTCATAGGAGACACTCTAACCGACTGTCGAATGGGGAATTCAAGTGTAGTGACAGTTTCTCCATGTCAATTATTACCGTTTCCCCCCACCCTTTCTTCACGATCATTAGAGTTCCTATAAAATTCTCTATTCTCTCCATTATCCATGTTTCCCTTCTCTTTATTCTCCTCTCTTCTTATATATTCATCCAATATCTGTCGATAATCCAACCACTCTTCCTTAGTTACTTCCTTCCCATTGATCCTATGAAATTCCTATGGGACACTTACACCCACAACACTTCATTTATCTCCTGGAGACCTCTTTTCAAACGTAGGCATACAATATTCGTCCACATTTTCCAAAATTGATACTAACGATTCAAGTCCAGGGAGAATAGAGCTTCCCCTTCCCACAAGTGATATTTGAAATCGATCTCCAGTAGAGGAATCATCCCGAGCGATAATTTTGTCAATAAATGTTTCTATGCCTAGTCTTGGATTATTACTAGGACCTCTTTCACCTGCAAAGTTAGTGATTTTGGGGATTTCATTATTTTTTCTTCTTGTATTCATGCAATCTTAAATAAATATCCCTTTTTCTGCAATAAGAACCTGTTCGTTCTATTGAAGTTTGCACAGCTCTTCGCTGCGCCTTATCGTCCCTCCAACCTAAAAAATCAAGAAAACTAAAGAAAAAAAATGCAACTAATCAGCTACTGTCTATTTCCACCAATTACCTTCCCCAACAACAGCACCATAATGTTGGTCACTATAATTTCTCATTAATTAACTCAATATTCATTGTCGAACCAAGGAAGTTTGTTTGTTTCAAAGGTAACCACTCAAAATCTATGCATAAACACTGAGTAACTGATCAATAAACTAAACTACCTATTATTCCTAATTGTCTATTATATGCTCTGCTTTACTGCTTAATCAAAATTCAACACTAATTCAATTTTCAAGAGATTAAAGAGTTCTCAATCCTTCTAATAGATTAATTATGGGAATGACAACTTCAAAAATAAACTAAATTTCTTTTGCAAGAAGTTAAATCCAGAATCGCTACCATGACAAATTTATACACAACAATCACTCAGTTAATCATAATGAAAAGTAACTTTCCTACTCTATCAGTTCATATTCCATTATCATATCAATAGTTTGAATAGTAAGGAACACAGTGGCATAGCATAGCTGTATTAGCAATGATCAATTATACACTTGCAGAAAGAAAATTATCCACTATTTAATCAAGTGTTTCAGCACACCAAGGAATTAAAGTTATAAATCCCACACTTGAGCTCAACGTTGTTTCAACATACCAAAGGAAATTAAACTCAGAATTCTTACGCTTAATATTCACATTGTTCAACACACCAAAAAAAATCCAAATTAAGATTCCACACAAAAACTAAAATAGCAGAAATAAGAAGCTAATAAAATCGGTAACTCTAAGAGAAGGTGGTCCCTTTCCTTCTAATAGAGATGCAACTAGGCACTAATAAAAATCAGTACACATTAAATTAAGAATATAACGCCACTTTCATTGAATATGAAGTCCAGTTACAGAATTATCCACACCCACTATGATAGGCCTTTGTTCCAAAATAAGCCTAACCTTGTGAACCCTTTTGGCCTCCTTTAAATACTAGACATGACGATTCAAGCCCTATTAATTCAGACAATCATAAAGATCTAACATTTTCATGCTGTCAAATCATCAATTTTACAACATAAACAATTTCGTTAATAATTACATTCAAGTGAAATATGTTTTATCACATTAACAACTTTGATTGTTCAAATTGAACCAATACCACATGAGTATTAATTGACCACATGGAATGTACCTCGAGCTATTTCCGCAAATGCATCTTGGTGATGTAACAGTTGATTGTGAATTGTTCTTATCATTGTGTCTCATCAATATGATACACCCCAATTTCTCGTAGTTTCCGTTGCTTCATAAATTGGTCACAAGTTAGCTCATTAGGAAACAACATCATAATCATAGGGAAAACTATAGGAATTAATAAGACAAAGAAATAATGAATTATACATGCTTGGAAACATGTTCTTCCTTAATAAAATATATCAAATTGGGTCACGTTACTATAGGAAAACATGGGAAAGGATCATACAAGGAATGAGCAAAAAGGGGGATTTACAGGGCCCAACAGAGCTCCTCCTCCTCCCCGCGATAGAGAATTACCATGGGAAATGGAGTGAAAAACATGCAATACCTATCACAATGGAGACATGCATGAAACAATAATGTAAATAATTATATTAGGAGAACAATAATTCCAGAGTATCGTTCTGTGTGTATGTGACAGTGTGTGTGATAAGGATTATGTGTAATAGTGCACACAAAATTTACATAGTGCATTCATTGCATAGATGTCACAAGTCCATGAAAATAAAGGTTTGATATGCACCTACAATTCCAAATTTCAAACATACTGTCAAATTCAAACTTTACAAAATTGCCAAGCTTATTAAATAATGAAATTAGATAAATGCATCTTTTCATATCATATATTTGGAGGCATTTTGAGAAGAAAAAAGGTTCGTATTTGTGTGTCTCTTATGAAACTCTACCATGTTGAGATCTATATTATTTTCACAAGAATTAATCATTTTCTAGCTGGTGCAAGTGCATGCCTATTTGGGGACTTTTGGGCATTAATAGAGCTAATACTTAAGACTTGTAGTATATGAGTTAATTAAAACACATACCTAGTAAATAAAAAATTGCAAATTGCTTAGATAGTAAATTTAATATTTTGAGTTAACTAAGTGACCCAAAATAATAAAGAACACATTTCTAAATGGCTAAGGTTGCAATTTCTACATGGTATTACAAAGTTTAAATTTGAAAACATATACCACAAGTATTTATTAAAAAAACACTTGAAAAAGGGGTGTTTTAGCTAGATTTTATCTTACCCCTAGAATATGACTTGGTATAGAAAAGTGTCTTACCCCCTAATATGATTTTAGTAGAGAAAACATGATGTTTTAGCAATCTTTTAGTTTCACAAAGAATTCGGGCTTGGTAGATTATCGCCAAATGCATAACCATCCATGTTTTGCAACTCCAACACATCTTTGACTTCATTGAGTTGTCTATTAGTGATCTTGCACATATACTTAGTTGAGATATTTTTAGGAACTCTGTTGAACACTACAATGAGGAATCTAAGTCAATTTGTTGAACTACCCCTTGTCCTTTTCACCTTGAGCATTCCCCTCTTCAAATGCACCCATTTTTCTTATTTCCATCAATGATTGCATATCCTTGCATGCTTGAGAATCCTTGATAACTTTAGTGTTGCAACCTATTTGATTCTTTTTTGTGGTGAGCTATATTTTTGAGATCCCTTGATAACAATATCTAGGTAAGGATATTATATGGCTAGGGACACAACTGTTTGAAAATCAGGCTCTTTTTTTATCTCATTCTAATAAATTTAGGATCAACATAACCACCCACCCATCCTATTGCCATACCCTATGTATTGTGGAATTACATTTATATTAATATAGTACTATTGTCTTTGTTGGTAATATAGGACCTTAATTGTAATTGTATGGTAGACTAGAATAGTCATTATGCCTTTTGTATCCTATATATATTAAGGATAACTAGCTTTATGACCATCTCCTCTTGTCTTAGTTTTGGCATAGGATACATTGTATAAGGAGGTTGTGACCTTGAAGAGGATTCTTATTAATCTCTTTTCATTATCAAGGTGTTATACTTCTATGCTATTTTAGGAACTCAATGCATAACCTATGGTACAGATTAATGTTATACCTGTGAATACCACATTTCATTCAAGATGGGAAGGCCTAACAACATGCATAAAAATGCAGACAACCATACAACATTTTCTGGAAACTTGTAATTTGGAGAAACTTTACGCTAAATCCTCAAAAATGGAATGCCTCCATAGAGAAAAATGCAACACTTGTTGTGGTTCAAAGGCCCCAAGAGAGGAAATAACCCCATACAAAAAGGGAAAAACTATTGCACATTGGAACTGGGATAACACCCATGAAATGCATCATATAGAATATTTTCCCGTACAAATGTTCCATATGTTTCATTATTTGGTATTTGGGGTACTGGATTCTAAAACATAGAAATATATAATATGTGATCCCATAAAAAAACTAATATAATTCCTAGACTCGGTAATTTGGTAACCTGACCATTAATATTTGCACCTTTTGTGTGTTATGATAGATGTGCTGAAAAATCATAACCATAGAGAGAATAATGACTAAGAATGATTAGGGCCCAACAAAAAATCCTAAGGTTAACCTTTTGATTATTCATCCATGTAAACTGAGGAAAAAGGAAAAACAACATGGGGAAAATCCTTCCTCAAAAATGGACATGAGGTACAACAGAAATAAACTACTCCAAATACAAGTAGGTGTGAACTTAATTAGATATCTTGAGGGATCTTATTTTTAGGAAGAAGAGGAATATGATCCACTTAATCAAGAACATAGACAACTGCATAATATGTTATGGGACCATGTAGAGCAACTGAAATAATCTAACAAAAAATCAGAAGTGCTTGAGAATTCGAACCATGAGAAGTAAACCCAAGCAATTGAAATTTTTCAGCCTTGAAAATTGAACCATGTGATGTAAAATAATATCCTTAACTGACGAGCAAGTGTAATGTCCCCAAAAATTGAAAAAAAAAATTATAGGCTAGTGAAAACTACCCAAAAGAGATCATTAGTACTCGTATGAAAACATATAGATGCTCCTTAAACTTTCAACCTCTTCGGATTCTCCACACTATCTTGTTAATCTCTTATCCATTCAGTGACTATTAGTGCTAAATAGGTCTCACACACTGAGAGGGGGGGGTGAATAAGTGTATGTTAGAAATTTCTTTCCAAAACACAAATGACATTCTAATGAGTCATAAATTTTACCAATTATGTGTGTGTGTGTGTGTGTGTGTGTGTGTGCGAAATAACAAACACATATGAATATGCCAAATATATTTTTATTAAATAAAATTTAACATTACATAGCATGAACTATCTAGACCCAACTAGATGGAAAGACCCACATTTCCTGGAAAGATTCAACTTTCCTTCAAAACCCAGTTTGCATACATGACCCAGCATGTAGAGAGGAATCCAATCCTCCTCGAGGCTCCAACTTGATTATAGACACTGATCTGTTTGTATGAACACATGGTCCATATTAATGGTAGAATATCCACCAAGATATTACATTTTTAGTCCACGAGATACACTTATGAATGAATATGTTTCCACTATATATACCTCTCCAATAGTCATGTGTGTTTTGAAATAATACAACCTTCCAAAAACAATGTGACTTTATAAGGAAACATGTCTCTTCATTAACTTCTTGATTTGTTAATTCACTTTTGTATTTTAACTAAACATTCCTCTATTTTTTTTAAACTAGTTTTAGTTATATCCATAATTGGCTTCTTCTCATTTTAAACTTGGCCAACACCTTTTTAAATAAGACTTTCAATTTCATGATCTTCAATAAATTCTTTTAATTTAGTTGTTATGCAGGCGAACATGGAAACCAATTACTCCAAGTTCAATGCATCAACTAAATTCTTTCTTACAAAATCAAGCACAACCTCAGTAATAAAGAGCGATAATTGTTGAAAACTTTTCATCCGTCTATGGGCCATGATGCTTCACCGTATGGCCCATTAGGGAAATTTTTTTTACATGAGCTAAATAATTTAGGACTACACTACAGCATGTCTAATTTTCACTCCTCCACCATCGCAGGCAGCATATTCTTTTGCTTTTCAGAATTATCATTGTCAGGAGAAGACTGCATATTTATTCTAGATGCTTCAGGAGGTAAACATCGCTTTGAGAAGTGCGTTGTAATGCCCTTTATTTTCCTTGTTGGAGTCTGAGTCACTTTTGAAGCTTTTAGTGTTGAAGTCTTTGTCACTTCCAATGAATTCAGTATTCGAGTGCTTGTCACTTCTGAGGCTTGCACTGGAGAAGGCAACATACTAAATTTTCCGAGGACCTCCGTTTTGACCTGCCAACGGTTTTCTACAAAATCAGATATTTCACGGATTTTGCTTTTCAACTGCTTCTTTGGTATGCTGGGAAATTTGTTAAGCAGAGACTCAACTATCTTATTCATGCCTTGGGTAGAGGACTGAATAGTACGAACCAATTCAGGTATGTCCAAGTCTGGAAGAACAGAGCAATTTTTCTTCTGTCATTTAGAAACCTCCCGATCCTCTTGAAGGCTCACCTCTACTGGACGTTTGGAAGGCGGCTCAATAAGTATTTATGGCGAGCAAATCTGAATTCGAAGATCTCGTAAGCAAATTTGTTCTAGTCTATGCCTAGCACTCGGCTCAGGAGGACAGTGTTCACTTTTCAAATTATGCAAATTCGTTATGACAAAAACATGGTTTGATGGCAAGGCTTCTTCTGTTGCATTTTCTAGGACTTTTTGCTGCCTCTCAAACTCAGTTTCTAGTAGTTGGCATGTACATTCGGTCCATCCAACGGACCAACAGCGAAGTCAATGGTTGACTTCGCTGTTGGTCCGTTGGATGGACTGAACGTACATGTTTTTAAGCTCAGACGTTGGTTATTGCCACCATTTTGGGACACACTATAAGAAGGTAAACCCTCTTGCATATCATCTTCCATATCTGATTCAATGTCATCCAAAGAGACACCGTCATCTTCAGAAGGATACCCATCAGGCACAAAAAAACCCATCACTGTCATCATCTTCAGATTTAAACTTATCTGTGTCAACCTCATTCTTTTCTTCAACTAAATACATAATTTCTTCTCTGTTTTTTTTAATGGGATCCTTTACACTTGCTATTACAGTTGCGGTGAGAGCCAATAAACGTACTTTCGGAAACATTTGCTTGAAGACACCAAGAACCTGATAATCTGGTCGAAAGTCATGCCCGATAATCTGGTCGAAAGTCATGCCCCCATTGGCTTATACAATGACCTCATCAATTAAAATTCAAGTAAGCAGATCCCTTCGATGCAAGATATCAAGATGTCTGAGCATATTATCGCTTCTTGCAATCTTCTCTGGTGTCACATACAACGTCTTAAATTTACAACAGTTTGAACCAAGCTCATTAAGAATTTGTTGTTATTCTTTCCACTCCATATTTCCACTGAGATATGTTTGCTGGGATGTTTGCCCTCATCCTGTCTCTATTTTAATATTGAACCCATCGCGTCCTGCATTACTTGCTTCAGAATAACCACCATAATCTTTTTCACTGGTTGTAGATTCATCATCACAGACCATGTCATTTGCAATTCCCTGATTGACATCAATGCCAATCCTTGAGGCCTTCAGGCCAAGTTGCCAACAATCTTCCCTTTGGCATTGATGGCAATACTATCTTTATTTCTCCCCTTTGACATCAAGGACAAAGGGTTAAATGACTTCCCTGAATTTTATCAGAGTCTTTCCTGAACTGATGTACTTTCACTAAAACACACACTTGAAGTGTCTTTTATCATCTTAACTCAGCGTTGACTTGTTTACTGTTTGAGAGAAGGTCGAATCACTCAGTTTTTTTTTTTCGGATTTCAGTAGCATTCAAACTTGAAGCTGAGAAGAAATTCTCTTGCTGCTTTCTTTGCTTAGTTGCTTCACCTCTTCTTAGTGACAGCTCCCTCTACCATCAAGATTATTCAGGTTGCTTCCTGTAACTCAAAATACTTCAGCCTCTCCAAACTACCTCAACCTTCTTATATCTCAAGAGATTATATCACCACAATTATGATGATCTATTATATAATCAAACGGGCTAATGCAATGCAGACTAGGTGCCAACGTGTATCCTTGCAAACAGTTTCTCACTCTGCAATAGTTTCGGGGCTATTAGACAGATGTCTTGTATCAATCATGTTTTGAATACACACATTTGGAGAGTGGTATTTACGGGCAGAGATATCTTCATTGCTTCACTCGATTGTTCTTCCACATGATCTTCTTCATTGTTTCATTGTAGCTCCAAGCATCAATGATTGGAAGAGTGCCACAACACATCTTCACATAGTGGAATAACTCTATACTTTCAATAGAACAAGTAAATCTCCGGCACTGCAACAATTTATTTTCAAAGGAATCTTCTCTCAATACATAGGAACCATTGAAGACCAATACATCTCTATGCAGTCTTCAATTGACCAACGCAACTCCATTCAAAAACTTCAACACGGTCTTCAAATCGCAATACTCTACATAATTCCAATGATTCCATAGACTTCAGGCATGTGAATTTTCACTCCTACGTATGCAGCTCCACGAGGTCATTCATATCTCAGTAGTGTTCACCATATTTTTTATCGTGAAGCAATTTGATCTATGAAGAGATTTTAGATTTATCAGGGTCTACATTCTTGTAGCCTCTAAAATTGAATTCTAAGCTTCTGAGAGATCCAACACAGGTTTGCAGCATCGTGGAGGGGAGTGATGTATGCATTTGATAGCAAAAAGGAGTTGAATATGCAACATACAATGGTACTCACAAATTTTCGAGTGATCTGCGATGGTCTTCAAGTCTTCCAATGGTCTCTTGCATAGTTTCACAATCTTCACACAAAAACTTGTTCACCACATCTTCCTATTTACTATAGGCTTGGTATTGTTTGTAGTCAACACCTTCAAATACTTTAGTGGCAGCACTAGAAGATAATACTCAAAAATCACAACCCTTCAAGGAATTTCATCTCCAAGCATCACATTAGGCGTGAACGCATTAACGAAAGGAGGTTGCATCTCCGTTATGAACACCATATGAAATTATGGTTTGGTTGGATACTTGGGCAGCCAAGGATTCGCAGACTTCTTCAACCAAAAGATGCAAACAATCTCTATAGAGAGAACCCAATGCAGCTCCATCAAAGACATGATACTCATCACACCATAACATTAATTTGGACAGCCCACGATAGGTAGCGCATATCTCACATCTCCACAACAAAATATTATGCATTGCTTGAACATTTCTTCCAAGGAAATGAAGGTCCTCAATGCTTAGATTGCAAAGTATACTCCCACAATCTTCAATATATATTTCAGCAATAACATCCACTCACCAAGGCAATTTGAAACAGTAGATTTCAATGTTAAGGTTAAGGAGCTATATCATCAAAAACTGCAGCAGTGTCTTCACAAAAGAAGTACGAATAGATTCTTGTTGTACTCATACTTCACACAATAACAATGAATAGAGTTCACATACCAGAACAACTCCTCGGTCTCAAGGTTTCCAAGCTTCAATGCTCGATGGAGAGAAGTCTTCACAGTGTTGACAACTCCTTGACATCCTCGAAATGAAAGTGTGCGGTAAAAATAGAGAGAGTTTTCCATTTCCACAAAACCTCATAGAGTGCATTCACAACTTCCCATGCCGCAGTCATCTTCTAGATGGTCTCCAAGTCGTACTCCATAGGTTCTTGGCATCAACAATACTCCAATCGCATTCGTATTCAATTACGCGAGAAAGAATGAGGAACACCTGAATAGATGACTCGTATGCTCTCAGGCATTCCCGTTCCTCAACACTCTGCCACAAAGTGAGAATTGTTGGAACAGATCCAGCATTTAGAGCATCTAGATATGATTGTGTCAACCCTGCAAATAAAGGACCAGTCATAACCATTGATCCAACTTGCTTTGGCCGTGTTTGCTCGATAATAAATTTTGTCAATGCATCAAGGCCCACACGGAATTCTGGACGGATTTTCTCTATACAAATCTGGTCAAGTCGCTGAAGATCATGCTCCTTATTTATTGGGCGTACTAGTGTGAAACATTCCCGCACAGTAAACATGGCCCGAATAGATTCACGGATCTCATTCTTTGCAGCGACATCCCTTATTCTTCCCTTCATTGACTTCAATGCAAGTTCTAAATAATATTGTGGTGTTATTCCTTTCCCATCTTCATGTAATCATAAATAAAAATCTCGTAAAAGCCACAAAAGATGGGAGAATACTGTCCTAATTCTGACAGCGGTAGTTTGACTCTCTGATGCCCTGACTCGAATATGTTTTGTCATCTTTGTAACAAGAGACAACTGATCTAGAGCAGTTTCATCAATACCCCCTTCTGATTATAGATAAACATGCTTGACAACAGGACTGCCAAGGAAAATATCTGTGTACTGTACGTACCAGTTTGATCATATGCATCAATTCCTTCGGTGTCCAGAAACAAAAGATTGCATTCGGTTCCATCAATTGCAGTCGTCTCATGGAGCACTCCACATCCAAAGACCTTTTGTACATGACCTTTTTCTTCTTTCTCTTTTTTTTAAAAAATGGATCTATTTTCCTTTTGGCTCTGATATCAATTGTTTAACAATTGATGGAGCCAATTGTCTAGTCATGTGTGTTTTGAAATAATACAACCTTTCAAAAACAATGTGACTTTATAAGGCAACATGTTTCTTCATTAACTTCTTGACTTGTTAATTCACTTTTGTATTTTAACTAAACATTCCTCTTTTTTTTTAAACTAGTTTTAATTATAGCCATAATAGTTTTAGTTATAGCCATAATTGGCTTCTTCTCATTTTAAACTTCGCGAACACCTTTTTAAATAAGACTTTCAATTTCATGATCTTCAACAAATTCTTTTAATTTAGTTGTTATGTCGGGGACCTTTATAGTAGCAACTTGGAAACCAATTACACCAGGTTCAATGCATCAACTAAATTCTTTCTTACAAAATCAAGCACAACCTCGGTAATAAAGAGCGATAACTGCTGATAACTTTTCATCCGGCTATGGGGCATGATGCTTCACTATATGGCCCATTACGGAATTTTGTTGTACATGAGCTATATAATTTAGGACTACACTACAGCATGTCTACTTTGCACTCCTCCACCAATCGCACGCAGCATATTCTTTCGCTTTTTAGAATTATCATTGTTAAGAGAAGACTGCATATTCATTCTAGATGCTTCAGGAGCTAAACATCGCTTTGAGAAGTACCTTGTAATGCCCTTTATTTTCCTTGTTGGAGTCTCCATCACTTCTGAAGCTTTTAGTGTTGAAGTCTTTGACACTTCCAATGAATTTAGTATTTGAGTGCTTGTCACTTCCGAGGCTTGCACTGGAGAACGCAACAAACTAAATTTTTTGAGGACCTCTGTTTTGACCTCCCAACGACTTTCTACAAAATCAGATATTTCACGGATTTTGCTTTTCAACTGCTTTTTTGGTATGCTGGGAAATTTGTTAAGCAGAGACTCAACTATCTTATTCATGCCTTGGGTAGAGGACTGAATAGTACGAACCAATTCAGGTAGGTATGAGTCTGGAAGAACATAGCAATTTTTCTTTTATCGTTTAGAAACCTCTCGGTCCTCTTTAAGGCTCACCTCTACTGGACGCTCAGAAGGCGGCTCAATAAGTATTTATGGTGAGCAAATCTGAATCTGAAGAGCTTGTAAGCAAATTTGTTCCATTCTATGCCTAGCACTTGGCTCAGCAGGACAATGTTCACTTTTCAAATTATGCAGATTCGTTATGACAAAAACATGGTTTGATCATGTTATCCAACTTTTTGTACCATAAGTTGGGTTACCTGAGGAGCCACCAGTTGACAGACTTGTTCAAAGTCTGATTCCAGTGTATCAGTTGATCCGTCTGCTTGTCTAGCCAATATTGGCTAGTCACTTTTTTATTTGAATAATTTTGACCATGGCCCCGCGGGGTTTGTAATAAAATGTGCTAGTAGGATATTTTTGAGTGGTTCGGTCTCCTAAGACGTAGAATTGCAAATAGGGTATTCCAGGGAGTTTTTTGCCCCTGACAATTATGCTTTGCCTTCAGCCGAGTATAATTGACGAGGTTTTCTCCTGCTTCCTCCAAAGCTGGAATGCCCGATGTTGAATTCTAGGCCTTGGGGGGTTATTAGAGCCCAACTGAGTGTTATAAGCCTACTAGACATTATTTAGATAGATCATGGTCATGTCCTAAGTCATCTGGACACATAAAAAATTTCGAAAAAATCTTTTTCGAACAGTGAAAAATTATTTTTTAATTTTTAATTAATTTTCCTAAGTTTTTAGGGTTAATTTTTCCATAAATTAAATGGAAAAAACCTGTTCGTGATCCGGACTCAAAATTCAGTGATTGAAGGCTCTAACCTTAAGCCAAAAATCATTCT
>LPNX010875343.1:216258-222975 GCA_001517045.1 Pseudotsuga menziesii | reverse complement strand
GGATCTGTCCACATAATGATCAGAATCCATCTGTAAAGGTGTGTCTTTCAAATGGACTGTAACTTCCAGATTCAGTTGCCATAGTTGAATGTCATTTTTTCTGTCCATTTAAGTTGAATAATGTTTGCAACTTATTTTGCAGGCTACAACAAACGTTCCATCAAACTTCTCGCAGTCATGTTGTGATACCCTTATGATAAATGACACTACTGACAGAGACTTAGAAGAAGTTGTTCCTTGCATGGCTTTGTCAAATAATGATTTTTATGTATTGTCTGCTTCTGGTGGGAAAGTGTCTTTGTTCACCTTGATAACATTTAAGGTGACTAATTGTTTTACTCTTGTTGGTTTAACAAATGTTGTTATTTTTCCAATGCTGTAGATCTATTTAATTCTTGAACTTCTGTTGTGTAACATTGTAAAATGAACGGTTCTAAGTTTACAGAGAATTTGATTGTATCTTTATACTCCATGTATGGTTTTTTTACATCTACAGTGATATCTATGTTGATGCAGATCATCGCAAAATACATGCCCCCTCCCCCAGCAACAACATGTTTAGCTTTCCATCCTTTGGATAATAACTTCATTGCTATTGGATTGGAAGATTCAACAATTCAAATTTACAATATTAAACTCGAAAAGGTATTGTAGATTTACATTTTCACTATAGTGCCTTCTATTTTTGCCTAAACTTTTATGTTGTTACTAGAATGCAACTAATGAGAATTTGATTACAGCTAGACATGACACTTAAGGGGCACGAGACGAGAATAACTGGCCTTCTATTTTTTCCTGACCTTTTATGTTGTTACTAGAATGCAGCTAATGAGAGTTTGATTACAGTTAGACATGACACTTAAGGGGCACAAGACGAGAATAACTGGCTTGGAATTTTCTAAAGCTCTAAATATTTTGGTATCCTCTCGAGCTGATTCAAAGGTACATATATTCGAATCCCTTTGAAGGTAACCACCTTATCTACCATCACCGTTTAAGATATCAAATAAATCTTTCTTTTTGACTAAAAACCAATGTCATGGTAGCAGCTATGTGTTTGGAACATAAATGGATGGGAGAAGTGTAAATCAAAATCCATACATTCACAGGAAGGAAATTGGCCATCACCGTCACCACTAGCAGATACGACAGTTCAGTTTGATAATATCAATCAAGTTAAATTGCTAGTTGTACAGGAAAGCCAAATCGCTATTTATGATGCTTCTAAATTGGAATGTGTGTGCCATGTAAGAAACTACTCTTATATATATATTTAGCAAATAACTCTTAGTCTTATGCATGCTTTTGTATTGTTATTTTTAATCCTTTAAGTTATGGTTTTGTTATATTTGATACAAATGACGGCATATATTCTTTTGCATTGCAGTGGGCACCTCGGGATCCAATGCCTGCACGTATTTCCAATGCCACATATTTAGGTTACAGCGTACTAGTTTATGCCAGTTTCTTTAATGGCTCTATTGGAGTATTTGATTCTGAATCTTTAAGGCTGCAATGTCGTATTTCCCCTTCTGCATTTATACCAATCATGGGCAGGTAAGTTGTTTCCTCTCGCAAGGAGAAGGATTATGGTAGTGTACATTACGTTAGGATCTTTTAAATTAAATAGTCTGGCTGTTGCAGTTGGAACCCACTTAACGAAAAAGTTGTTTTGTTTGTTTATATGCAATGGCAACACCTATCCACTTGTAATTGCTGCACATCCACATGAACCTTATCAGATTGTTGTAGGATTGACTGATGGCGGTGTTTATGTGATTAAGCCTAAAGAGAAATCAGATAATGGAACTGCTAGTTAAAATCATAAAGATCCTGAACTTCCTCCAAGGTAGCGTTATATGCAGTGGCAATACCTATATACTTGTAATCGCTACACATCCACATGAACCTAACCAGATTGCTGTAGGATTGACTGATGGAGGTGTTCATGCGATTGAGCCTATCAGATAATGGAGCTGCTACTTCAAATCATAAAGTTGTTGAATTGCAAAATTTTATAAACATGAAGTAAAGAATTGCAAAAGTTTATAGTTGACTCTTGTGCCCCCACAAATCTGTTCACAAGGCAGGAGTAAAGTTCAATGATTTCATAGGTCTGGTGAATTTTGACAAAAATAGGAAGCGTTTTTGTAGACCATAATTTTATATTTTTGTTGTTTGCAGGTAACCTTACTCGCAAGATTTGTAAAAACATGAAGAGGGATGCTACTGCAATGTGGATACAGAAGCACGTGCGCAGATATAAAGCTCAGAAAGCTAAGAAGCAGAGGTATCAGAAGTGTTTTTGTATTTGTTATAATAAGCATATATATAACTGTTTGTTGGAATTGTTTCTTTTTGCCATGTTAAATCTTGTGAAATTACTATGTACATTTTTTAGTTATTTGTTTTTTATTTTTACTGAGCAACACAATTTATTGCTTAAAATATGTTGTTTGCAGGTAACCTTACTCGCAATCTTTGTAAAAATATGAAGAGGGAGGTTGCTGCAATGTGGATACAGAAGCACGTGCGTAGATCTAAAGCTCAAAAAGCTCAGAAGCATGTGCAGTGCGGATACAAAAGCATGTGCACAGATAGAAAGCTGAAAAAGTGGGAAATTGAGTATGAAGATTCTATTGTTGATGCTTTTCCATTGAGTATGAAGAGCCTGCTGCTGAGGGTTTTACGTTGCTAAGTATGATTTTGAAGCTGTCGCGGGATCCAAGTATGGCTTAGCAACAAAGTACAAGTGGGATGATTTAGCTAATGTAATATTTTTAAAAGTCATCGGTGTACTAGATGATTTTCATGTAAAGTTATATGGAGATAGTTTTTGAGAAAACTCATTTATTGTAATACTTGACATTTCATATAATATAATTTGTGCGGTTTAAAACTTATATGGTTTCACTTTATATTTGCATAATTCAAATGTGTATTAGATGATGATAAATAATGTATGATTCTCTTTTTAATTTAAACATAATACCATATTAAAAATTTATATTGATTAATAATGGAAACCATTAAAACTACTAAAATGTAATAACCACACATAAAACCACTAAAAATGACTTAATTAGTGACCAATAAATGAGATTAATGACCAAAATTCATATATAAAAAAACAAAAAATTGAGAGACACGTGACCAAACAATGAGATATAAATGACTAAAAAAACGACCAAAATTCGCATATCAATGACCAAAAAACAGTTTTGGTGGCTAATTTGCGGTCTTTTAATACGCGACCAAATTTGGTCATATTCTAGTTTGCTATGTGGTCATTAATTTGGTCATAAATGTGGTCATATATTTGGTCATCGATTGAAATATGACCAAATTAATGACCAAATATATGACCAAATTAATGACCAACTGACAAGCTATAAATGACCAAAATAAAAATGACCAATTTTGGTCGCGTAATAAAAGACCGTAAATTAGCCACCAGTGATCGCCAAACCAAAAGTGGTCATTGATATGCGGATTTTGGTCATTTTTTTGGTCACTAATCTCTCATTTTCCACTAGTGTTTATTGTGGTATCCTATGACTTCACAAGGTTGGATATTGTACACTTATTCAATACGGATTAGTGTTCTGCTCCATATTCAGTCTCCTTTGTGTATAATTTGCATGTGTAATTGGCAATTTTTGTGAGTGTAATTGTTATAACACCTGGGTTCAATTTCCACATGGTATCAGAGCATTTTTAGATCGATTTATCTCCTTCCATATTGTTATTGTAGGTTCGACATCATTGACTGGGAGCATTCTGCTGACTGAAGGGACAATTTATGAGCTATGGATCAATCTCAAAAGATCATCTTGACTCCATTTAATTTCTTCGAATGGAAAGAAGAGATGGAGATACTGTTGAGAGTGAAAGGCCTCTACAGAGTGACTATGACAACAGAAGTAGAGCCCAATTCAGCTACAGAGAAAATTAAATGGCACAATAGGAGGGATGAGGCCTATGGTCTCTTGTGTCTGAGTATATCCAAAGACCTCCTTTTCCATTTTTATGGATTGACATCACCAAATGAAGTATAGGAGAATATTGTTTAGCTTTTTAGTAAAACAGATGATATGAGAGGACATTAAATCAAGAATGAATTGATCTCCCTGAGTCCCAGCAGCTTCAAATCCCTGCAACTCTACTTTTTCAAGTTTAAAGCGCTTGTTTTGTAGCTAAAATAGTGTGGAATTGAAAAGAAGGAGGAGCAACTGGTTTTGTCCATACTCTCAAAGCTTGGCACTGACTATTCTGTGTTTTTTTAGACCTTCCATTCCACCAAGTTGACAGCTCGAGCCTGGAAGATGCCTAAACTTGTAGAGTTCATGGAATCTCTCACACAAGAACAAGATAAACTGGTGATGATGGGCACCATCAAACCTTCCAAAGACTAAGATTTGGTTGCTAAAGATTCAAGGGTGGATTCAAAAGGCAATAAGAAAACTAAGAATCCACCTGAGCAAAAGAGAGACAAGAACAAGTCTCCAGAGGAGCCCCAAGGTTCCAAGAAGAACCCCCAGAAGAAGAAGAACAAAGGAGAAATGAGCAAGTGTGTATACTGCAGTAAGGGAAATTATCTTGAAAGCTCCTACATGAAGAAGTAAATTGACACGCTGACCCAACTCTTGGAGAAGAATGGCATCTCCCTTCCTGATAGCTCAAAGAAGAGGGAAGGAGGATCAAATTTAGAAGGTAGAGAAAGAGTTCATGCATTTGTTGCTGGCACATTAAGCTCACCTAGTTTCATCATTGATTCTGAAGCTTCAAGACATATGGTTTTGACCAAGGAGGCATTCACCTCACTTGACATGTCGAAAGGTCCACCAATAGTACTGAGAGATGACTCTCTCACTGAAATTTTTGGTAAAGGGAGGATTGATCTTGACCATGGTAAGTTTGGCAATGTATTGTATGTTCCATGTCTTGCCTCTAACCTCTTATCAATGTATCAGATGACCCATAAAGGGTCTCAAAATAAGGTCATATTCTGCCCTGATGAAGTTGAGATCACAAATATCTCAAGTGGTAAAGTCATTGCAAAAGGAGTTGCAAATCACACTTCGAAGGTATACATATTTTCACATTTTATAACCTACTCAAACCCCTCTTCTCTTTTGATTCATGCTAATGAGGCAAGCAATATTTGGCATGAAATACTTGGCCATCTTAACTATAAGTATCTTTCTAATCTTAGTGAAAAATAAATGGTCATAGGGTTACCAAATATTAAGTTTTCCAAAGGACTCTGTCAAGGTTGCATCTTAGGAAAAAACCCAGAGCATAAATTTGAGAAAGCTAGTCATGAGAGAAGCTCTACACCTCTTGATTTAATCCATAGTGATGTTGCTGGACCATTTCCTCATATGTCAATGAGTCAGGCCAAATATTCATTGACATTCATAGATGACTTTTCTAGGTTCTACTTGGTTTACTTCCTGAAACACAAGTCTGAATTTTTTGGCCTCTTCAAAGTCTTTAAGGATTTGGTTGAAAACCAGTCTGGGAGGAAACTCAAGGTCCTCAGATCTGAAAATGGTGGTAATTATGTCAGGTCTAATCTCATTCAATATTGTGTATATGTGGGTATTCAGATGCAACATTCTATCCCTTACACACCACAACTAAATGGTGTTGCTGAGAGGAAGAACAGATCACTGAAAGAGATGGCAACCTGCATGATGGAGGCTAAGACTTTCCCACCAAATTTTTAGGAAAAAGATATAAACTGTGCAGCCTATATCCATAATATGGTTCCTCATAAACAACTTGATGGTATGACTCCTTTATAAGCATGGAGTGGGCACAAGCCAAATGTGACTCATTTCGGGATTTTTGGCTCAAGGGCTTGTGCTAGAATTCCAATAGAAAAGAGGAAGGATTTGCAGCCCCAAAGACAAGAGTGTCTATTTGTTGGGTACTCTAAAGATTCAAAAGGGTACAAGTTGATCAATTTGAGCACAAACAAATCCTTCATTGAAAGGAGTGTTCAATTCCAAGAAGAGCCTTTAGCAGGAGTTGAAGTTGGAGAGTCTTCTTCACCACTAGAACCACTGAATGTAAGCAAAGAGATAAGTGAGTTTGTTGATTCTGATATGTCTGATAATGATGATTAATTGTAGATCCTGACAATCTTACAAAACCAAAATGGGCAGAAAATACCATTCATGCAGCTGGGGAACTAGTTGGAAATCCTAGTGATTCTAGTAGGACTAGATCTCAGTTTGAGAGTGCCCTGTGTATGAAAGACCCCTTGTTTGCAGAGAAATGCTATCTGATGGTTGAATTAGAACCATAGACATATGAATATGTAGCACATGATCCAAGATGGAAAACATCCATGATATAAGAATTCATCTCACTCCAAAAGAACAACACTTGGGAGCTGGTTGATTTCCCCCTAGGGAAGAAGCTAGTTCAATGTAAGTGGGTTTTCAAAACCAAGTTTGCTGCTGATGGTTCATATTTGAAATATAAGGAAATATTGGTAGACAAGGGCTACTCACAGGTACATGACATAGACTACAATGATACCTTTGCATTAGTGGCAAAGATGGACTCCATTAGGATAGCCTTGGCCATTGTAGCTTCGAAGCAGTGGGAGGTACATCACATGGATGTGAAGTGTGCTTTCTTGAATGGAGATCTTACTAAATAGATTTACATGCATCATCCTCAAGGATTTTTTACTAATCCATC
>LPNX010875343.1:116258-211258 GCA_001517045.1 Pseudotsuga menziesii | reverse complement strand
GTCCGAGTTTGATATGCATTTCATATTTAATATTTTAATATCTGATAAGCATAGATCAGTCAAGTTGCATATTTAGTGAGCACTAAATCACATATGTGATATATCCCATATGCACTAAATCGCATATGCGTTTTGGAGATCATGTAAAAAACCTGCCCGTTAATTAAAAAGCATTGTATCAATATCGCATATGCAATAAAACGGAGGTGCGTTATATCGCATATGCGATAAGTGTTATATAAAAAATGTTGGGTTGCATGATGTGGGCCAGGTTTACTGTAGCAAAAGACATAATTCTTCTGAACCCATGCACAGAAAACTATTCAACGTGCAATTTAATCATTACATACATAATTCCATAGTTTTGTATAGGTTTGGGTGGATTTCATTGGGGAATGTATGTAATAGAGGTTGAAACTCTGCGAGGAAGGTGCTTACACTAGAATAAGCTGGAAATAAAAAATAAAAAAAGAGGGAAGATTCAAGAAATCGTCGTCATTCATTACATGAGCAAGTAGTTCTCATTCCCCCTCAACAGATATCTGACGTAGAGGATGAGAAAGATAATGCAACATTAAAGGAAGTTGGCTATACGGAAGTTGATATTATTGATCCATTAGTAAAAAGACAATTTTGTGAAAAGTTCAATAATTATGTTACTCCTGATGCAAATGCAACTCAGAAACAACCATGGTCGTTGGTTCAATCTCCTAATCAAAGTTGTCATCATGTAGTAGATGTAAAGGTCACTCCAACATTTCAAACAGCACGAAATTTTGCATCAAAATGAAAGAGAACTCCTAAACGTATACAAGTGGACGAGAGTGAATTGACTTCCATGGAAGTTAAGGTGGCTAAACACACTATCCTTTGTCATTGTTCTCAAATAATGAAACAATATTTTGATAACAAATCCGAAGCCCGTAAATGCCAATTGTTTTTAGCTTTGCTTAAATATAGAAATATGGCAAATGTTAGAAGAAATTTAGGCATAAGAACAATGAAGAATATCGAATCAAGTAATCACATTGTTAAATCTCTTGCTGGTGAATTCACATCGAATGGTAAAAAAACTCGTTCACAGGACTGTAATGTGGCTCATCTTGTATTGGATGAATCAATTGTATGTAGATCCACAAGACAATGTCGTTTACTTAGATGCACATCACAAATTGTGCATTTACATCCAAAGACAGTTAAAAAATATTCAGTAAGAAGAGACAACCTTGATGTAGAGGGACAAATGGAAACATTATGGGCATTTAGCGGTAGGTTTCCCCGCAAAGACATGAAGTTAGTCGAAGCAGTGAATGGCCTAGTGCACATGTTTTGGCATGATAACACTAGGCCTTCTTTTAACACGAAGGATGTGTTCAAACATTGTAGGGGTTCTAGAAATAATGAACCTCATGTTAAACATTATCTTGACATGACACAAACTCAACTGTTCGAGATGTTTAAAGTTTCCCATGTAGTGCTAAGACTCAGGAAAAGAGGTTTTGAAAAATTCAAACCTTGGTATGTTAGAATCAATACCATATGGAACACTTGTTGTTGTAGATACCACATAGAATTTGACCTATATTACCATAAATTTGCACATATACGTTGTTTTTTGCATCCTAAACATGTGTAGGAATGCTCAAGTACAAAATCGCCAATGTCATCCAGAAATTTCATCCATACCATAATGTGTCTGAGGCAAGATGGGCAGACACATTACTTAAAACAATGTATAGACGGTTCTTGCAACAATTGTGGTGGGCTATCATTATGGTCTAATTGCATCAATGAAAGTGAAGATCAAGCATTCAAGAATGCAATTGTCGAGAAGCAGAACTATCAGTATGAGACATATCAGCTACATGATAGGAAATAAAGAAGGAAGATTAAATTGGTGACTTCACAAGTAAATTGTTGAATATTGACATATTAATATTCATGTAACCATTTTTTTATGTGGTTTATTAACAATGGTTTTTTTTTTACACCAGGTGCAAGTATGTGATTTTTTTTCAGAGTTTTGTGGAAAGATCTAATAGTACATTCAACATGTCGATATGGAATGGTGGCAAGATGAGCAATTCAGAATATGTCGAGACACCTTCCCTCTCGAAATAATACTATCAGTGGTTGAATTTGTGGAAAATTACACCCTACAACCACAAAATGAAATACAAAGTCAATACTATCACTCAAGGCCAGTGGGCATAATGGTGCATATCATGTATCAACATGGGCCAGATAGAAATGAAGAGAAATGTGTGATACTGAAAGAAAGTAACTTCTACATAAGTAATGACCGGACCCATGACATCCATTACATGTAATATTACTTTAAATTATTCTATGATCATGTGATAGCTATGGATATACCATTTTATCGTCATTACATTTGGTCAGATGGTTGTGCTGGACAGTTCAAGAATGCACATGTATTTGAATGGTTGTGTTTGTTGCACATAGAATACAAGGTGCCACATGTATGGAACTACTTTGAAACTGACCATCGAAAAGGAGAGCACGATGGTGCTAGTGCACGCATTAAGACTTCTGTTCGAAGGGAAGAGATGAAGTTTACAGGTGCTCGCCTTCGAGACGCTGCATCTATAGTGAAATGGTGTGCATCTGTCATGGGAGAAAAAGAAACAAGGAAACAGTTGGTGAGAAGAATATTCTGGGAAGTGACAAATGTGGACCGATCACAAACACATCAGGTGAACACAATACATGGAACTCGATGGTTTCATTCAATTAGAAGCTCAGACAACTCGGCCCTACAAATTTGGACAAGATTGAAGGCTTGCTTTTGCAGTTCCTGTAGCATCAATCATTGTGAGTATACAGATACCATTGATACATGGGATAGAGTGACACTTGGCACCAATTTCAACAGGATTAATGAAATATACCATTTGGAATATGATGAGACACATATTTCTATAGACAATTGTCACATATCAAATCTCATATGAGCAGGTACATGAGTAGTACCTAAATTAGAAAATGCATTTATGTATTGTTTACTCGACCTATGTAGAATTTAATTTATGTATAAGTTAGAAATGCGAGACATTATTTTAAAAATGTATTGTTAACTCGACCTATTTCCTTTCACAGGTCAGATATATGCAGTGGTTTCCCCAAAAAATAATGAATGGGGTTCTGACTATTGGTTGGAACCTTTCTTAGAGGGGAAAAAAACCATTCTTGAACCTGTTATAGATGATGAAAATATTGAATTCCCAACTGGCTCAATGGTTATAAAAGAGGAGAACTTGACACTTGTAGCACAACAAAAAAGGAAGGGTGGGTATGTATATTAGGATTATAGACCAAGAGCTTTTGTATACAACTTCACCAACCTAGTAGTTGGTATAAACATCAATATGCACACACTTGGTCACAAAAATAGGTCACATGTATGATACTTTCTACCTCATATAGAGCACGAAAGATTGATGGACACCACCGATACTACATATGATCCAGATGGCCTACTTGTATGACTGCATTGTGAGGTGTGTTATTTAACCTTTAAAGTGAATTCTGAACCACAATTTCAATTATTTATCCTTAGTTTATTCCCAATGTAATAAACCTGTGATTGACCGATACAATTCACAGACATAATATTATTCAGATGATACTGGACACTATAAACACGATTGTACAAACTCGGTTGAGTTATCTATAAATCGTGTTTGCACATTTTCACTGGGTTCTCTTTTTTTTCTTATGATGTTACTAATGTCTATCCTTTTGTTTTCTTAGGATACAAACACCATCTACGGCACATTGGAGGTGCCAAGAATGGTGTCTTTAGACACCAACAAATAGAATTCAGAAAATAACATGATCTCGAGTTGTTGAAATTTACATTTTTTTATCTTTTTAGCTTAATATACATTTAGTTATATTTAGTTTAATTTACATTTAGTGAGCAATTTACAAGCTAAGAGAGGGAAGTAGAAATTGGAAACCAACTAGGGTTTAGTGAGCAATTTACAAGTTAAGAGAGGGAACTAGAAACACATGGACATGTACAAATTCAAAACCAACTAGGATTTCATGAACACCAATTTGCATGCTATCACTAAGGTTGACAAGTTATGAGATGGAACTAGGGTTTACCGAGCTCTTTACAAGTTAAGAGAGAGAACTAAAAACACATGGACATGTACAAATTGGAAACCAACTAGGATTTCATGAACACCAATTTCCATGCTATCACTAGGGTTGACAAGTTATGAGATGGAACTAGGGTCTAGTGATCAATTTACAAGTTAAGAGAGGGAACTAGAAACACAAGGATATGTACAAATTGGAAACCAACTAGGCTTTCATGAACACCAATTTGCATGCTATCAGTAGGGTTGACAATTTATGAGATGGAACTAGGGTCTAGTGAGCAATTTACAAGTTAAGAGAGGGAACTAGAAACACATGGACATGTACAAATTGGAAACCAGCTAGGCTTTCATGAACACCAATTTGCATGCTATCACTAAGGTTGACAATTTCTGAGATGGAACTAGGGTTTAGTGAGCTCTTTACAAGTTAAGTGATGGAACTAAAAACACATGGAGATGTACAAATTGGAAACCAACTAGGGTTTCATGAACACCACTTTGCATGCTATCACTAGGGTTGACAAGTTATGACATGGAACTGGGATTTAGTGAGCAATTTACAAGTTAAGAGAGGGAACTAGAAACACATGGGCATGTACAAATTGGAAACCAACTAGGTTTTCATGAACACCACTTCGCATGGGTTGACAAATAATGAGAGGGAACTAGGGTTTAGTGATCAATTTACAACTTAAGAGAGAGAACTAGAATTTGGAAAACAACTAGGGTTGACAAATAATGAGATAGAACTAGGGTTTAGTGAACAATTTACAAGTTAAGAGAGGGAACAAGAAACACATGGACATGTACAAATTGGAAACCAACTAGGATTTCATGAACACCAATTTGCATGTTATCACTAGGGTTGACAAATAATGAGATGGAACTAGGGTCTAGTGATCTCTTTACAAGTTATGAGACAGAACTAGAAACACATGGACATGTACATATTGGAAACCAATGACGCTTTCATGAACACCAATTTGCATGCTATCACTAGGGTTAACAAGTTATGAGATGGAACTAGGGTTTAGTGACCAATTTACAAGTTAAGAGAGGTAACTAGAAACACATGTACATGTACAAATTGGAAACCAACTAAGGTTTCATCAATACCACTTTGCATGCTATCACTAGGGTTAATAAGTTATGACATGAAACTAGGGTTTAGTGAGAAATTTACAAGTTATGAGATGGAACTAGAAACACATGGACATGCACAAATTGGAAACCAACTAGGCTTTCATGAACATCGATTTGCATGCTATCACTAGGGTTGAAAAGTTATGACATGGAATTAGGGTTTAGTGAGAAATTTACAAGTTAAGAGACGGAAATAGAAACACATGGACATGTACAAATTGGAAACCAACTAGGCTTTCATGAACACCACTTTACATGTGTTGAAAAATAATGAGATGAAACTAGGGTTTGGTGAGATCTTTACAAGTTATGAGATGGAACTAGAAACACATGGGCATTTACAAATTGGAAACCAACTAGGCTTTCATGAACACCAATTTGCATTCTATCACTAGGGTTGACAAGTTGTGACATGGAACTAGGCTTTAGTGAGCAATTTAGAAGTTATGAGATGGAACTAAAAACACATGGACATGTATAAATTGGAAACCAACTAGGATTTCATGAACACCAATTTGCATGCTATCACTAGGGTTGACAAGTTATGACATGGAACTAGGGTTTAGTGAGAAATTTACAAGTTATGAGATGGAACTAGAAACACATGGACATGTACAAATTGGAAATCAACTAGGCTTTCATGGACACGAATTTGCATGTTGTCACTAGGGTTGATAAGTTATGACATGGAACTAGGGTTTAGTGAGCAATTTACAAGTTATGAGATGGAACTAGAAAAAAATGGACATGTACAAATTGGAAACCAACAAGCCTTTCATGAACAACAATTTGCATGCTATCATTAGGGTTGACAAATAATGAGATGGAACTAGGGTTCAGTGAGCTCTTTTCAAGTTAAGAGACGGAACTAGAAACACATGGACATGTACAAATTTGAAACCAACTAGGGATTCATGAACACCAATTTGCATGCTATCATTAGGGTTGACAAGTTATGACATGGAAATAGGGTTTAGTGAGGTCTTTACAAGTTATGAGATGGAACTAGAAACACATGGACATGTACAAATTGGAAACCAACTAGGGTTTCATGAGCACCAATTTGCATGCTATCACTAAGGTTGACAAGTTATGACATGAAACTATGGTTTAGTGACCTCTTTACAAGTTATGAGATGGAACTAGAAACACATGGATGTATGTACATATTGAAAACCAACTAGGGTTTCTAGGGTATGATGTTAGTATTATAGGGTATGGTATGGTATATTACAATGGTATGGTATGTTAGTATGGTATGATGTTAGTATCATAGGGTATTGCACTGTATGATATGGTATATTAAACATGCATGGATGACTTAGTGTTATGATATTAGTGTATATGTAATTTAGGTAGT
The DNA here is from genome assembly GCA_001517045.1 of Pseudotsuga menziesii. Classification (NCBI taxonomy): domain Eukaryota; kingdom Viridiplantae; phylum Streptophyta; class Pinopsida; order Pinales; family Pinaceae; genus Pseudotsuga; species Pseudotsuga menziesii. The sequence continues at coordinate 204,622 of LPNX010875343.1, read as the reverse complement.
GTATGGTATGGTTATGATGTTAAAAAGTTGAGGATAGCCATAATGTTAAAAAGTTGATGACTCATAAATTCTTCCTTTAAGTACTGTAAATTCATAAGTTAGAACACATGTGAACCACACATATCATTATATCACATAGGTGAACCACACATATCATGTTTCAAGATCAAGTCAACCATATATGTATAAATTTGAACCTTGGTTTATATTATATATGTATAGAAATAATGTTACAAAAATTGGCACGCCACATGGCCATAATACAAAATAGTGGATCAAAATGTACATATGTGTGTATAAAAACAAAAAGTTACATCTATGTATCCCCCCTATACATTTATTCTAGTTATCCCCCCTTTCTCTACCATTGTCAATGTCTTTGAAGAAGTCTATCTTTATTTTCCGACTGCCCATTGGTGATCCCTGTCGCTGAACAAGAGGGATAGGTCGCATCAGTGGAGACTGTAGAAAAAACAAATTTTGTAAGTTAGTTTACCAACCTATAAAAATTCTATGTACATTTGTTCAAATTCCAAAACCAACATAACATTTTTACTTATTGTATGTGACTAGGTAATGGTGGGTCATGGTGCCTCGCCAGTAATGACTCTGATTGGGTGCTCTTCAAGCACCACTTTCTCACTATCAAGATACATACAAAAAATATATGCCAATTTCAACAAATATACATGTACATTGTGGGGGAATAGGTGGGTCACCGATTTGGGTCTCTTTAAGCACCAAATCAAAGAAAGTGATACACAAATGTACAAAGAAAGCGATAGATAAATGTACCTGTTGGCTCGTCAGACGTGGGTCACCGATTTGGTGATTTTCAAGCACCGGTGCCACTAGAAGCTTGCATAAAGTAACATATATGTCAAGTTCATATAATAAAAAGAATCAGAGACATATATACTACATGGAGGGAAAATGATGTTTTCAAATAAAGAAAAACATACATGTACTTGGTGGGGGGGAAGAGGTGGGTCGACAACAACCTCACTTTGGTGCTCTTCAAACACCACTGTTTCAATAGATTCCTGCATAAAGTAACATATGTCCAAAAGATACATAAACCTACAAAAGCGTACAAAGAGAAAGCACCAAATCAGGGAAATCCATACATAAACGTAAAAAGAAAGTGATACATAAACTTACATGCTGGCTTGTCAGAGGTGGGTTGACAAAAACCTTGCTTTGCTACTCTTTAAGCACCATTGTCTCAACAGATTCCTGCATAAAGTAACATATATGTCAATGTCAGATAATACAAAGTAAAAGAGACATATTAATGCGAAAAACAAAGAAAAAGATACTTGCATGTACAAAAAGAAATATAAGCAAGAGTTGCAATGTATAAATATACCTGGGGGATGTGAGGAGGCGTGTAACCAGTGGGTCAACAAACTAGCAATGAGAGAAAAGGACTTCTACTTATACTAGCAAAGAAGCTCACTTTTTGGAAATATTCATCATACTCATGTTCCTACGTACAAAAGGATACAGATACAATTAGAAAATTTCAAAAAATTAATAAAGTACATGTTGAATCATTAAAATCACAATTAAAAGAAAGTGATACATAAACATACATACTGGATCATTATAGGTGGGACATCAATCTCGTGCTCTTCAAGCATCGGTGCCTCAATAGAAGCCTGCATAAAATAACATATGTCAAATTCAGATAATAAAAAGAATCATAGACATATATACTACATGGACAGAAAATGATGTTTTCAAAGAAAGTGAAACACACATGTACCTGGCGGGGGGGGAAGAGGTGGGTTAGAAACAACCTCGCTTTGGTGCTCTTAAAGCACCAATGGCTCAATGGATGCCTACATAACGTAACATATATCAACGCCAGATAATACAAAGAAAACAAGACATATACATGATGGATGAAAAATGATTTTTCCAAAGAAAGTGAAACATAATTAAAAGCATAATTAAAAGCATATTTAAAATAATACCTGTGTCTGGGAATCTACCTCTGCATGAGAGGGACTACGCTGGGATTCAATGTACTCATCATGATCACCGTGCATAAAACATGTTGTATCAAAATTAGGATGTATTGAATGTTACAATCTCTACTATAAATATGTAAATAAAGTTGACAAATTAATAAGTATAGTTCTTACCGCTAATGGTGAAGAACCAAACCCATATGCAATATTGATAGCAACATTGATCGGCAGACTATGCGACTCTAGTATGCCATGGGACACCAGTTGTATATTTGTTCACATAATTGTTAGATAATTAAATAGAAATAAATTGCGAAACAATTGAAAATTGTGATATGAAACAAAATATAATATGAAAATAATGAGTTTTACTTACAAATCGAAGTAATCCATCATCTCGGAAGTCTGAAGTAGGGATATAGCATATGTCTCTACATGATGTGCAAGGGTTTGGATTAACATGATGCTTTGAACGCTCTTCGTCTCCTATGTGATATGTAGATGGATCCTTACTGTGCGAAGGGTCGTCCTTAGAAGTGTCAACTCCTTGGCCTACATTTCCTTGGACAACTGTCCCATGCCGAAGCAATGTATCTTCCAAGTCAAATAAGGCCTTCTGTGTATCCTCAATCATAGGACCCACAGGAGGATATAGCCGAGGGGGTTTTGGTGTGCATGGAGGGCATGGCACACGGTTAAGATCCGTCGTTGCCCTTTCCCTATATTGGGGCATCCCATGACCAACACCTTGGAAGCCTAAGATATCGAAATATTTAACATGTTTCCCTAGGATGAATTCTGCATACAACTTCCTAAGGAAATAAAATGGGATGTCCCTATTCCCATGAGGGTTATCACCAAAGACTATATACCAACAATCCATCCAATTGGCCTTTTTATTTAGTTCCACGCACTAGTCTATGGAAATGTGTGCTCGACTGGTGGATGGAACCAATCTGGTGCTAGGGTCCCGAAATAATGAAAATAATTGGTATTTTTTAATCTTTACATCTTTGATGTCTTTATGACTCAAACCATCGAAGTAGTATTGCCTCCTGGATTCTCTATACGAGCTAATGTTATACAGAGCTCCTTGAGCATTGGAAATTGTGTTTGTTATTGTGTCCAATGCATCAACTAAATATTGTCTCAAATGATCCCCCCCTCTAATAGATGAGCTAAGGCGCCTCAATGATGCCAAACGCCCCAGAATCTGTGAGTTTCGATCTTCTTCCCCCTGTGGGTTTAGGTTTGGGTTCATGTTTGGGTTAGGTTCCGGGTTATTAGTGGGTTCGTTTTCCACATTATCTTGCTCATTTCTGTTATCTGTTAAGATTTAAACAAAAAAATACAAATTGTTTTAATTTATCATTCTTTGATTTAATTCATTTTCTTTTATTAAATTTATTTTAAACAAATATAAAAACTATGAAAGTAACAAAACCAATAAAGAATTGAAAACAATTTGTAATGGATATGAGTAGTTACCTGCCATTGGAGCCAAGCCACCTCCAAATCGACCTCCAAATGGTGAAACGCAAATCGCGTGTGCGGTTTATCGCCTATGCAGTTTATCGCTCTCTCGAAACATCATTGTGCAAATGAGAAATGAGGCACGCGTCCTCTGTTTCGTTTTTTGTTTTTTTTTTCCATATCGCATATGCGATATTTAACTTTTACAGAACACATATGCGATACTTCCTTACTAACCTTAACCTTGTGTTTGGGTTGGGGTTATTCCAAACGTACCATCAAAAACGCATATGCGTTCTCGATTTACACTTCGAAAGTGCGTTTCCGATTTCTTAAGTGGCACTAAAAAGTGGAACCAACTTCATGCAAGTGCCCATATTCAAATTATTATTTTTTTTATTTTTATTTTATTTCAGCCCATTAATTTTTTAAACGTAACTCTATATGAAGAAAAAGATAATAGTAATTGTGTTTATATGAAGAAAACGATGATAGTAATTGTGTTTAATAGTGTGGGATTTATTTATGGGAAAGAAAGTGTATGTAATTTTTTAAAGAAAAAGTTTATGTGATTTAGTTTGTTTTAAGATGAGAGTTTAAGAATGTTGAGCTCAAAAGGCTTCAAATATGAATTTATAATTGCTTTTTTATTTATTTATTTATTTATTTTATTTTTATCCATCCAATTTTTTGCTATATTCAACTTATTTTCTTTTTTGTTTGTTTGTTTTTATTTGAGCGGATTATAAGTGGCTTATAAAGAGTTATACATCCTCCTACTAGATTGTACAATGGGCCTTTCCCTCAAATATGGACTCTATTAATCATTATAGAGTAATTATAATGGATAGAAGGAAGTATATACTTGTTTTGGTCTTTTAAGTATTCCATTAAAGTATACAATTATATAGGTTATGTGAAATTATTCTATGACTTTCATTATATTGAAAAGTGAGATGTTATGATATGGACTTATAAGGATAACAAATTTAAATAGATAAGTTGAAGTCAAGTGTGTCTCTAAACTTAGGGTTATGGAGTAGGACACTAAGTTTAATGTTATAATATGAAAGCCAAAAAAAATTATACCTCAATTTCTCACATTTACATTCAGAAATGTGTATGTTACATGCCATGAGAAGCAAAAATTGAAAACCTAGCTTAGAAGATATCCAGAAATCCGTGTTCATTTAGATAGAATAAGAAATACATTAGGGCACAAGGCCGCAAATCATACCGTCCTGTAAACTGTACTATAACCTACAATTTGACTGCCGAACAATATATATAAAATAAAAAAACTACAAACTAATAAAACTGAAAGTAAGTTGACTCCCCAAGAATTTAAAATATCTGATTATATGTGTATAGCTAGTTGAGTAAAATGTACATATATAGAGTGAGAAAATTATAGAGATTAAAATGTGTCATTGGAACAAATCGAAAAACGAGATTAGAATTAGATATCCAGAAATGCCTGTTGAATTAGATAGAATACTGAGACTTTGTAACTATGTTGTGTGCTGATATTATTAGTATGTTTACATATTAAAATATTGGAAGATACTTCCTGGCATTATAAATCCGAGCAATCACAAATCGGAGCAAATACATGGATATATATATATTGAAGAAAGGGACTAGAAGAACTTCCATAGCAACTGGAGGAGTGAGCGCTTCAAACGTTGTTGAAAATCCAGCAATATGAAGAGCTACTTCTCCGTACATATGATAACCATAATTAGGTCATCCTTATGCAGGTCCTGGCATGAAAATAAGAGAGCGATGCTTTGCCAAGAACAACTTACTCACATGACTGCGGAGTCATAAACCCTATAGTATGCGGGAAATCCATTCTTGGCTGAGTAACACACTCTTCCTTTACATGCAAGAGCCTGCGGGAACTTCTTCAAATCTAACAGAATAGTTTGTGAGCAATTCTTGGCTGAGTAACACAGTCTGACTCTACACATTCGAGAGCCTGTGCTGATTTCTTTATAACTAACAGAACTAATAAGATTGAAAAACTCATGAATTCCTGTCTAAGAGAATAAGATGTCGAATTGGGATGAGGAATGGTGAGAGGAAGATGGATATTTATACATATAGTGCATGACCACAAATCAATGCCATGGATTCCACAAATCGATGGCCTGGAATCCATAAAGCCAATCTCTTGAAAGAATGAAGTAGGTATCCAAAAATTAAATGTTCGACTGGTTGCTTAGTGCGCCCACATTTTATTTGAATCCACAAATCGAATCTATTCAAAAAATGAAATGGGTCTGCAAACATTGTAAGTTTGATTGGTTGGGTAGTGCGCCCACATTGAAAATAATATAACTTTAATTGGACGAAGCTAGATGGTCAACTGACTTGTAGCAAAGAAATCAACCTCAGTTCTCCGTGCATGATGCATTGAAAAGGATAAAGTAGTAATCAGACACCATCCTCTTATCGCTCAGATGTGTGGTTAGAAAACGAAAGGAATCATACTAAGAGAACGTGAAACAAATGTAGTTTAATCTATATGGTTTATTTATTTCACCAAGTAATCTATATGGTTTTGGCTCTCAAATTCTCTATAGAAACACTTCTCTATTCTCTATCGAAAAATGTGTTTCTATTCTTCTTACAATAATCTGAATTTTCGTAGGGTTGAAGATAAAGGAGGATGATCGAATTTCACATTTCCTATTTTTGGAAAAAGTGACTACTACGAGAAGCAGAAGCTGTACCAGACCTTGGAGGACTCTTTTGGAGTCTCTATCACTTTAAATCTTGTGGCGAAGTCTGACAAGAGTGAAGAGTTCACTACTCTATAATGTAAACCAAGAATTAAATTTCTTAAGCTAAGTTGTTAGGTAGATAGTTATTACAATCTTTATCAAGATGTAGAATCACTAAGAAACAATTTTTAGATTCCCTATAAATAGAAGAAAAAGTTTGTAAATCAAAAAATTTTGAGCAGAGAGTGAAGAAAGAATAGAGTTGAAGCTCAAGATTCTGTGTGTTTGATTGTGTCCAAGAGTCAAAGCTCTATAAAAGATTAAGAATCTGTGGAAGAACTCACAAGCTTGTATTACCTTCTTTTGTTATTTGTGGACAAGTTATATAAATCAAATATTTTATGGTGGAAATGAATGTTTACTTGGCCAACATTTTCTCCATAATTTATATAAATCAAATATTTTATGGTTGAAATGAATGTTTACTTAGCCTACATTTTGTCCAAAATTACTTGTGTAAATGTTGTTTACATTTACAGAGTGAAAGATCAAATAATCCATAAACATTTTACTAGTGTTTGGTTATATGATTTGTAATTCTATCTAATTGTTGTTGTGTCCAGTTTTACTTCATATTACTCGTGCATGAAAAACATTTGTAATTTCCTAACTCTTTTATACTAAGAAATATCCTTTGTAAATTTAGACTAAAAACAAACGAGTGGAGCATGTGAGTAGATGTAAAACTATGGAGTTACACCTATAGGTGGAAGTAAACTTGTCGAAGTTGTCAAATGCACAAGTGGTCAAAGTAAACCTATCTAAGTGAAGTGAGTTTATAAAACCGACACAAATTGTTGAGGTAAAAGAGCTAGGTCAAAAAGTCCGACCATATTGGTACACCTGTCTTGTGGGAGTTAGACAAGTAAAAAGAAAAAGAATTTGAGAGCTAGTTCAAGGAAAAAACTTGTTTTAAAAAGGGAAAAGTAATTTTTAAGGAAAATTGAAAATGACTTATACTTTTTGTCCAAATATGTCGAGTTTCCAAACTCCATTTTTACAGAAAAGAATTATGAATATTGGTCTCTAACAATGAAGGCTTTGTTCGCATGCCAAGGTGTCGAGGAAATTGTACAACATGGTTATTGAGAACCACTAGATCAAACAACATATAATCAGAAAGATGTCCTAATGGAACACAAGAATAAAGATGGAAAAGCTCTGTTCTACATACATCAAGCCATGCATGAAATCATATTCCCAATAGTAGCAACAAGAATTAACACTAAGAAGGTATGCGGCACATTGGAGACCGTATATCGAGGCTTGGACAAGGTAAAGACTTCAAAGTTGCAGATTCTGAAAAGATATTTTGAATCTCTATCCATGAACGAAACATAGTCAATAGACTCATTCTACACCATATTTCTTGGTTTGATAAATCAACTTAAATCTCATGTAGAAACCATAACAGAGAAAAGGGTGGTTGAAAAAATTCTTAAAATTCTTCCCCCTAGATTTGAATCGTTGGTTGTGACCTTGGAAGAACACACAAACATGTTAGTTTTTACCATTGATTCATTGCGAGCTTCACTCATCAATCATGAACATAGAATTAATAGAACAAATACATCATTAGAAGGTGCATTCATAGCACAATCATCCATATGTTATGGTAGAGGCAGAGAGAGAAACAACTCTAGAGGAAGAGGAAGAAGTTTTTCCAGAGGAGGACACAACAGAAGTCCTGCAAATGTTGCTGGTAGCGGAGACAATCAGAATCCAAGTCATCCAAGTGGTCATAGGTTTGATAGATAAAAAATTTAATGCATTATTGTAAGAAATTTGGTCATTATCGATCTAAATGCAGGAAGAAACAATATGAACAGGGAATACAAATCCCAAATCAGTTGACCAACACCAACACACCGTCAAGTGCAATGGTAATGACATATGCATCTCTAATTGAATGCAATGCTATCCAATAAAGTCCGCATGACATACGGTACTTATATTCAGACTGTAGCAATCATATGAATGGTATTTTAAATTTCTTTTCTAGTCTAGACAATCCAGTTCAAATTTATGTTACACTTGGAAACAATGTCCAAGTCACTGTTTTGGGAAAAGGTAATGTCAGTATTCTAACCAAGAAGGGGGAGAGTAAATATATTCCTGATGTATATCATGTTGAAGGTTTGAAACACAATTTTTGAGCTTTGGATAGCTGATACAGAAAGTTTGTAGAGTATACATATAAGATGATCATTGTGTGAATAAATACAAGCGTCTAAGAAACCACCTAATAGAAAACATGTCAATGACAAGCAATCACTGGTTTTCATTAAGGACAATTCCAGACATGAAAGGAAACACAAATACATGAGCTACATTCAAGGAAGAAAGTAAAGAAATAGTTGAGCACTTCGACAAGAATGAAAATGACAATGCTGAATCTCAAGCAGTGTTTCAAATAGAAGTTCAGGATGAATCCTAGTTGTGGCATTTCAGATTTGGACATCTGAATTTTGGTGGGCTTAAGCTAATTCATGCAAAGAATATGGTGAAATGATTTCCATTGATCGACAAACCATAAAGTGTTTATGAAGGATTCAATTTTGGCAAGCATCATAGAGAGACTTTTCCAATTGAAAAGTCATATAGAACATGCACACCACTTGAAATTATGCACTCTGATATTTGTGGTACAATGCATACATCATCCATTGATGGCTGCAATTATTTTCTTACTTTTATTGATGACTACACAAGAAAAACATGGGTATATTTTCTGAAACATAAATCTGATGCATTTAGTTATTTTTAGTGGCTCAAGGCACTCGCGGAGAACTAGAGTGGACACCGCATCAAAATATTAAGAACCGTTAGAGGAGGTGAATATGTTTAAAAGGAATTTCTAAATTTTTGCAAGACCCATGGCATACAAAAGAAATTCACTGCACGGTATATGCCTCAGCAGAATGGTGTTGCCAAAAGAAATAACAAAACCATTATGGAGATGGCACACAACATAATGACATCCAAGCATTCTCCAAGTGAATATTGGGCTGGAGTAGTCGCAACTAATGTATATATCATGAACTGGTGTTTGATAAAAATTGTGAAGAACAAAGTTCTTCAAGAATCATGGCTAGGTGTGAGTCATAGTGTTACTCATTTAAAAGTTTTCGGTTGTGTCGCATATGCTCATGTTCGAGATGAGATGAGAAAGAAGCTGGACAGCAAGGGACATAACTGTATTTTTGTTGGCTATTCTTAAGACACAAAAGCATACAAGTTGTATAATATCATCACAAGGAAAGTGATAATTAGTTGAGATGTTCAATTTGTTGAAAATGAATCATGGGATGGAACTATCGACATGAATGCCAATATTGTGTTGAATGTTGACAGTGATGACGTGACGGAGGAAGTGGTTCAAACACCACATGCAATTCAACCTGTTTCAACACCGTCAACTCCCATGACACAGTGACATGGTTCAACACTAGGAACATCGACACAAGTTGCAGTTCAAGCTACACTGACAAGCACACCAAGAGGACAACAGACTCCATCAAGCATTTCTTCGAGTTCGACATCGATGGAACTAGTGAATGCAAGAAGTCTACGTGAAATATATGAAGTTGGTAGACCAAATTCATTTTCTCTCTTTGCATTATTTTCTCCTAAATACGATCCACTAACATTTGAGGAAGTTGTTGAAGAAGAAGTATGGGCACAAGCCATGGATGAATAAACAAAATGCATTGAGAAGAATCGTACATGGGAGCTGGTAGATGTACCAAAATATAAAGATGTAATCGATGCCAAATGGATTTAGAAGGCCAAGAAGGATGCTCATGGGAATGTGCAGAAGCACAAAGAAAGAATGGTAGAAAGAGGGTTCACAAAACAACCTCACATATATTTCAATGAAACTTTTGCACCTGTTGCACGCATGGCTATAGTGAGAACAGTCTTCTCCATTGTTGCACCAAAAACTCGCTTGCTTATCAAATAGATGTTAATTCAGAATTTTTGAATGGCTATCTAGAAGAGGAAGTATATATATAACAACGACAAGGCTATGAAGTTCTAGGTCAAGAGCATAAAGTGTACAAGATGAAAAAGGCACTCTATGGTTTGAAGCAAGCTTCTAGAGCTTGGTACAGTCGGATTGATTCCTATCTCACTGAAAATGGATTTCCGAGAAGTGAAAGTGAATCGAATTTGTAAACAAAATTTGATGAGCAAGGTGAGATGTTAATTGTCTGCCGATATGTACATGATTTAATATTTACAGGTGACTTTGGCATAGAATATTTTAAAGCAGTCATGGAAAGTGAATTTGAAATGACTAATTTGGGGCTTATGAATTTTTTCCTAGGCATTGAATTTCAGCAGTATGAAAGTGGTATATTTATATTACAGTCTAAATATGCAAGTGTAGTTTTAAACAGATTTAATATGTCCAATTTCAAGACATCCCCAACACGACTAATAATAGGTTCAAAATTGAACAAGGAGGATTCCTCCTTCCTTAAGAAACAATGATCTCCATTGTGTATTCGTTTAGGTGAGGAAACGTGTTGGATATTTCAGTAGCAAAGTACCATTTTCATTGCACAAAGAGCTGTCCATATTTAGCCAATTGAAACAAGGGAATGGAGTTTGTCATTGTATGGTGTATGCGTCATCCCACAATGGTGTTGCAAAGAATAGGTTCCTGGAAATATGGATGGATATCTTTGGGTTCTGTTATCTGAAAGTCGTTCTGTTCCAACAATGGTGCATGGTATGGTCGAAGTAGATCTACATTGAATATTGGATGTAGGCCAAGACATAAAGGAATGTCAAGTTGAAAAGCATTTTCTCCAATATGTTTAAGGATATTATATGAACCATATCGCAAAGGTTTTGGCATTCTATTGGACTAGTGAAGTGCTCCTTATTTCGATGTAACAAGAATTGATCCTCAATTTGGAACAAATGAGGAATACGATGCTTGTGATGTCGGGTCTTAGATTTTGCATTAGCTTGTTGAAACATTTCTTATGCTTGTTTATTAATGGTGTAGATTTGATCTATGAATTTTAATGCCTTCTCCACTTCTCGTCCTTTGAAGTCAGTGTCCTTCGACTGTGTCGAGGAACTAATCAATTCGTTAGGCTTTGAGGGTTGAAATGCATGAAAAATATCAAATGGAATCTTTCTCGTAGAAATGTGTTGAGTGTATTTGTAGTTGTTTTGTACGTATGGAAGGTTTTCATCCCATGTTCGACGATACTTGTGGCTATACATGTGAATAAGTTGTACAACCAAGTGATTTACAAATTTTTTATGTTCGTTTGTCTGTGCATGGAAGGTTGTCGACAAAGAAAGTCTTGTGTCGAGCTGTTTCTAGAGATCTTTCCAAAAGATTCCAAAAAATCTAGCATTTATGTCATAAATCATGGTTCTTGGGAGGCCATAATGATTCCACACATGTTCAAAGAAGAGCTGAGAAGCTTATTATGTTGTCGTAGTCTTCTTTCATGGTATAAGTATAGACATCTTGGAAAATATTTCTACTACTACTAATATCACATCGTGTTGATATTTGGTAGTAGGATATCCCGTCAAGTAGTCCATAGAAATATATTCCCATGGTCGACTAGAAGCTGGTAGGAGTGTATACAGTCCTTGTTGTTGATTCAGTGGTTTAGTAATGGCACAAATCATAGATGATCGAATGTACTTGTTGACGTCATATTTAAGTGAAGGATAGTAAAAATACTTTTGGAGGATTACAAATGTTTTTGCAACTCTAAAATATCTTACAGTATTGTTGTAGTGTGCATCTTAGATGAGTTTCTGTTGGTGCTCACCAGTTGGCACACAAAATTGTACAACCTCATATAGCAAGGTGTCCTCCAGGAAGAAGTCAATAGTAGACAAGGTGTCGATCTGAAGCTGTCGATAAATTATGGAGAACTCATAGTCTACCGAATACAATAATGGAAAATTAGTGGTGTTGTAACCCTGGATACTCATCACTGTTAACAGTAGAGTAATTAATGGTCTCTTGAGACATTCAACTGTTGATACTTAATTACCAACTAAAACTATTGCAGGTAGTTAATCTACTTTAGTTGTCGAGTTGTTTGTAATTTTGACTCGGACTGGGTGAACTCCAAAGGTTTATGGTCAGTGAGGATGACTGTTTCCTTGCCAAGACTGTAGTGTCTCCATTGCTTCATATCTTGCATGATGGTGTATAGTTCTTTTTCATATGTCAAACAAATTCTAACAGTTTCGTTGAAAGTATCGAAATGAAATATGATTGGGTGACTCGATTGAGTGATCACTGCTTCGAGAGCATAGTCTGATGTGCCCATCTCAATCTCAAAGGGTTGATGGAAATGATGTTACACAAGAATTGGTGTAGTACAAAGCTTGTTTTTGAGTTTTTCAAAAGATTGTTGTTGTGTCGGTGTCCATTTAAAGACAATCCTCCCATTTCCTTTAGTGAATTTATTCAAAGGCTATGTGAAGTGGATAAATCCAAGGATGAAATGTCGATATAAATTCAGCAATCGAAGAAAACTTCTTAGTTCATGAATGTTTTGAGGAATGGGCAAATCTTTGAGTATCTGTACTTTTTCTGGTTCAACGTTAATGTTTGTAGAGTCAACTACATACCCCAAATATTTGATGTTGGTCATCGCAAGTGAGCATTTATCCATGTTTAGATATAGTCGATGTTTTTGGAGAGTGTTGAAGCTGTTTGACATGTTCTTCCCATGAGAGACTAAAAATAAAGATATCGTCAAGATAGATAATGACACACTTGCCAATGAAGGGTCGTAGAAGGTCATCCATAGATCTCATGAAGGTTGCTGGTGCATTGGTTAAGTTGGAAGGAATGACTAGTTGTTCAAACAATCCTTCCTTGGTCATGAAAGTCGTTTTCCATACATCTGTCAACTCGATCAGAAGTTGATGATATCCCGACATCCGGGTCGAGCTTCGTAAAGAACTTAGCACCTTTTATACTGTCGATGAGTTGATCTATCCATGAATGTGGCAATCTGTTATTTACTAAAATTTTGTTGAAATCCCATTAGTTGATGCACATGTGCCAAGTCCCATATTTCTTTGGAACCAGGACTACTGTACTTCCACAAGGAGAGGGTTTGGGGATAATATTACCTTTATCGATCAAATTCTATATTTTCCTATGAATTTCTTCATTCTCGAGAATGGATATTGTATAAACATATGCGTTAGGTAATGAAGAACCAAGAACAAGTTCAATAGAGTGTTTTACCTGAAAATGAAAATCTACTTCGTTCGGATCTTGAAATACATTCCAGTATTCCTCAATAATGTGGTCGATCTATTGTTGTTTTCGATAGTTGTGCTGGTTGGTGAGTTGACATGTTGCTGCAGTTTTCTTGGAATGTTAAGGATTTATCATAAATAATGCAAACTTCTGAGCATGATTGATAAGCTTCGTTGTTTGTTTGGTAGTTATCATAGCAACCGTTGATGTGGGTTGTCACTCTATTAGGACATACCATTAATTCTAAATTTTGATAATCACCTTTTGAGGTCGTGAATGATATGTATTGTGTCAATTGCAGAGGTAAGGTTTCCCAAGCAAGACATGGTCTATGGAAAGCGGTGACATGTCACAAAGTACTTCATCTTCAAAAAGATTTATAAATTAGGTGAGTTTGCATTGGCGTGTGATTCTTAGTTCCTTTCCATCATATGTAATGTATTTTTTTGAACCCATATCAATGTACGGAATAGGCGTTCTTGTTCCTCCTCATCGACGATAATTGAGGTAGTCGGAGTGGTCAAATACTAAGAGAAACCTCAACTATTAAGGCCATAAGAGATTAAGACGTATCTCTTCTAAGCTTAGGGAGGTTTTGTCTTGGATTACATTACATTAGAGTAAGTCCACGTTTTTTTTGTAAAAGAATAATGATATGTTTCAAAACATATTTAAAATTGATATATATTTATGTAATCTGTAATATATACATCAATGCCGCTTTCTTTCTCTTTCATTCTAGAGTTTATCATTTCCTTGAAAATCATAAGATTTTATTTTTAATTTGGAACTTAGCTCTGTAAACACAAGACTCAGTTTATAAAGGAATAAAGTTCAATCCTCAATTCAACATTTTTAGCATAGGATCAATCTGCCAAGGAGATGCCCAACTTCTTCTTAGAACGCAGAGTTTAAATAATAAATACAGTCAACGTTTTTAGCATGGGACCGATCTCCCAATGAGACGACCAACCTTGCACTTAAAATGTCGAGTTTAAATATTGAAGAAACATAATACTTTTAGCATGGGATCGATCTCCCAAGGAAACGCCCATCCTTTCACTTAAAATGCAGAGTTTAAATAATAGATACAACCCACTTTTTTTCAGCACGAGATCGATCTCGCAATGAGACACCAAACTTCTCATTAGAATGCACAGTTTAAATAATAAATATATTGAATTTTTTTGTCATGTCATCTAATGTCTAAGGGGAAAGTTAAACCAAAGATGGTGATTGATGTAAATTTATTTTTGTTAAATAACTAATAAGAACATCAAGGGATAGATTTTAATTGTAATAATAAATATTTAGTTTGGGTTAACATTTCATTATTAATTTGGGTTGAAATCCATAACAACTCTCAAATGGAATCTTTCTCGTAGAAATGTGTTGAGCGCGATTGTAGTTGTGTTGTATGTATGGAAGGTTTTCATCTCATGTTCAACGATACTTGTGGTTGTACATGCGAAGAAGTTGTACTACCAACTCATTTACAAATTTTGTATGTTCGTTTGTCTATGGATGGAAGGTTGTCGACAAAGAAAGTCTCGTGTTGAGCCGTTGCTAGAGATTTTTCTAAAAGGTGTTGAAAAATCTAGCATTTATGTCAGAAATGATGATCGTTGGAAGGCCATAATGTTTCCACACATGTTCGAAGAAGAGATGAGAAGCTTGTTATGTTGTCATAGACTTCTTTCATGGTATAAGTATAGCCATCCTGGAAAATATTTTGACTACTACTAAGATCTCTTCATGTTGATCTTTGGTAGTAGGATATCCCGTCAAGTAGTCCATAGAAATATATTCCCATGGTCGACTAGGAGCTGGTAGGGGTGTATACAGTCCTTTTCGTTGATTCAGCGGTTTAGTAATGGCACAAACCACAAAAAATCAAATGTACTTGTTGATGTCATATTTATGTGAAGGATAGTAAAAATACTTTTGGAGGATTACAAATGTTTTTGCAACTCTAAAATGTCTTACACTCTTGTTGTAGTGTGAATCCCAAATGAGCTTCTGTTGGTGCTCACTGGTCGGTACACAAAGTTGTCCAACCTCATATAGCAAAGTGTCCTTAAAGAAGTAGTCAAAAGTAGACAATGTGTCGATCTGAAGTTGTCAATAAATTTCGGGGAACTCACAATCTACCAAATACAATTGTGGCAAATTAGTGTTGTTGTAACCCTTCATACTCGTCACTGTTGATAGTAGAGTAATTGGTGGTCTCCTAAGACAAACGACTACTGATACTTAATTACCAACTAAAATTGTTGCACGTAATTAATCCAATTTAGTTGTTGATTTGTCTGGAATTTCAACTGGGACTAGGTGAACGACAAAGGTTTATGGTCAATGAGGTTGATTGTTTCCTTTCCAAAACTGTAGTGTCTCCATTGCTTCATATCTTGCATG
This sequence comes from Pseudotsuga menziesii, assembly GCA_001517045.1. Lineage (NCBI taxonomy): Eukaryota > Viridiplantae > Streptophyta > Pinopsida > Pinales > Pinaceae > Pseudotsuga > Pseudotsuga menziesii. Next base: position 188,702 of record LPNX010875343.1, on the reverse strand, counting down.
ATAGTGTACAGTTCTTTTTCATACATCGAATACCTTCTAACAGTTTCGTTGAAACTCTCGAAATGAAACGTGACTGGGTGACCCGACTGAGTGATCACTGCTCCCAGAGCATAGTCCAATGCACCCATCTCAATCTCAAAGGGCTGTTGGAAATATTGAGTTGTTCAAAATATTGTTGTTGTGTCGGTGTCCATTTAAAGACAATTCTCCCATTTCCTTTAGTGAATTGATTCAAAGGCTATGTGAAGTGGATAAAACCAAGTATGTACTGTCGATATAAATTCACGAATCCAAGAAAACTTCTTAGTTCATGAATGTTTTGAGGAATGGGCAAATCTTTGAGTATCTGTACTTTTTTTGCGTCAACGTTAATGTCTGTAGAGTCAACTACATACCCAAAATATTTGATGTTGGTCATCGCAAGTGAGCATTTAGCCATGTTCAAATATAGTCTATGTTGTTGGAGAGTGTTGAAGCTGTCTCACATGTTCTTCCCATGAGAGACTAAAAATCAACATATTGTCAAGATAGATAATGACACACTTTCCAATGAAGGGTCATAGAAGGTCATCCATATATCTCATGAAGGTTGATGTTGCATTGGTTAAGTTGAAAGGAATGACTAACCGTTCAAACAATCCTTCCCTGGTTATGAAAGTCGTTTTCCATACATCGGTCAACTCAATCAGAAGTTAATGATATCCTGAGTTAAGGTCAAGCTTTGTAAATAAATTAGCACCGTTTAGACTGTCGATGAGTTGATCTATCTGTGAAAGTGGCTATGTGTTATTTACTAAAAAAAATTTCAGAGACCGATAGTCAATGCACATGTGCCAAGTCCCATATTCCTTGGAACCAGGACTACTGGAATTCAGCAAGGAAAGGTGTTGGGGCTGATATTACCCTTATCGATCAAATTCTATATTTTCCTGCGAATTTCTTCATTCTCAAGAATGGATATTGTATAAACATATGCATTAGCTAATGAAGAACCAACAATAAGTTCAATAGAGTGTTTTATCTGAAAATGAAAATCTACTTCATTTAGCTCTTGAAATACGCTCTCGTATTCCTCAATAATGTGGTTGATCTGTTGTTGTTGTCAGGAGTTGAGTTGGTCCGTGAGTCGACTTGTTTATGCAGTCTTCTTGGAATTTTTAGGAATTTTCATAATTATTGCGAACTTCTGAGCATGATTGATAACCTTCGTTGTTTGTTTGGCAGTTATCATAGCAACCGTTGATGTGGGTTGTCACTCTATTATGACGTACCATTAGTTCTAAATTTTGATAATCACTTTTTGAGGTCGTGATTTATATGCATCGTGTTGATCCCACAGGTAAGGTTCCCCAAGCAAGACATGGACTATGGAAAGAGTTTTCACATCGCATAGTCCTTCAGCTTCAAAAGGCTTTATAAAGTAGGTGATTCTATATTGGCATCAGGGATGATTTTAAGGAACCATACTTATTTAAACGTGTATAAATGTTGGCGAATATTACCAATTCTTAAAACGACAACTATAAAATGATTGGAAATATTTTTCAAAAAATATTTTAATTTCCAAGGATTTTATATCGTTTATATAATACTTTGGCGATTTTTAGGGTGAAAAAGTTTACCCCATCAAAATTGGGCAAAATAGGGCTTCAAAAAATGCAAAATGACGAATCTTTTTTGGGAGAAAAACATGGAAAAATAGCCCACTGGGCTAAAATTCGCCCCTAAAATTATCCTTGATTAGCATGTTATTCTTAGTTCTTGTCCATCCTTCATCCAATCGATATTGTAAGGATGAGGATGTGAAGCAGTGAAAAGACCTAATTTCTTCACAAGCTATTAAGAAATGAAGTTTTTTTGGCTACTATTATCCACAATCATATGTAATGTATTTTTTTGAACCCATATCCATGTACGAAATAGGTGTTCTTGTTCGTCCTCATCGATGACAGTTGAGGGAGTTAGAGTGGTCAAATTCAAAGGTAATAGGTTGATGCATCTGGATGAGATTCTACCATAGTTCTATTAGACAAGTTGGATGTCAACAATTTTGTCAAAAATGTCTTTTGAGATTTTCATTCTGACGTGACATGCAGTGCTCAATTGTGATAGTCACAGTTGAGCACTGGTAGGATCTTTCTTATTCGGATCCCTCTTGTCTTTCTAAAAATTCTTCTTGTCATGATCAGGGCTTTGGCAGAGTCAGCAAAGAAGGGTTCTTAAACTTGTTGGATTCATCTGGTGACTTCTTGTCGGATGTTTGACCTATTAGCTTGTCAGAGAAACGTGATTTTCCTTTTTGTTTCGCTTCAATCTTGCTAGAATAAAGAAATGCATCTATAAGTGTACTGACAATAAAAAATGTTGAAATATTGTAACTTCAAAGCATATTCTATATGTATCTTTTGTGGTCCCCGAGGGTCCTATAGGGAGAACCACTTGTATTAATTTGTACCCCGATGCTTCTAATCGGAAGAACTAATAAGAGTCATGAGGTAGTCCCCTCTAATTGTAAAGGTGGGTCATTAGCACCCCAGTGTGGTTACTTGAGCCTACATGTGTAACTCAAGCCTACATGATTAACTTGAGCCTACATGTCAGGTGAGTTAATTGAAGTGAACTGATGAATATAAATAGAGTTCTAGCTCTCCTCATTTGTGACACACACACTCACTTGTGTAGCGCACTTGTGGAGGAGAGAAGTAGCTGGAGAAGGAGGAGGATCAGGTTTTTGATCTCCTTGTTGGTTTTAACTTTTTACCTTTTTGGGGCATCTATATTGAGGAATCTTTTGCTAGGTTTTTCCCTTTAGGGTTTTTCTAGGATAAATCTTTCTGTTCCTTTTGTATGGTTGTTCTTTTCTATCTTTCAGTGATCCTATTTATATGTTTTTGTTATGAAATCGAAATGAAATACTAATGATCTAGCTTAGCATATGAAAAATTAACATGGTATCAGAGCCACCCTGAAAGAAGACATTATGTAGCTAAATAATATATGGCTTCTTATTTTTTGGGTCTCTATCCATGATCAATCAACAAAAGAAGGCTAGATTGACTCTCCATTGAAGGGAACATCTTTCTGTCGAAGCGGAATTCGATTTCGAGCATTTTCAGTTTTGGTGCGGAAAATTAGGGCTTTATACAGAAGAAGAATTTTTGAGTGAGCCTAGCATAGGATTGTTCTCTTCATCAAAATCTAATTTTAGAGACCTAGATCAAGAAATTTGGTTGGGTGAAACTCCGAGAAAGTCAAACCCTAGTTTGACCCCGATCTCGAGAAAACCCTAAATACTAAAAATGCTAGGTTTTGGTACATTCGTTATATCCTGAGATTGGCGAAGGCTCAAGAGTTGAAAATTTCAAAGGACGAATATAAAATCCTTATTTACACTTTTTCCAAAATTCAGCCTCATATTCGCTATATTCTAGGAGATATGACCCCTCCAAGTTAGGGTTTCATCCTCTTCCAGAATTCATCCCTAAACAGGAAAACTGGGGAGAATTTCTGCAGCGTGGGCTATAGAGGTCCAAATGGAATTCTTAATTTAGAAATATCACAGACTTTAATTTCTATGGTCCAAATTTCAGATCCTGAAGATGAACCAGTGACACGTGGCATTTCGTACAGCTTCACTATTCTGAACAGTCCTGTAACAGGTCACCTTGGGAAAATGATCATAAATCCCAATTGGTGAAACCAATTCTGATGAAACCTATTGTGTTATATCAGGAACATGCGAGTTTACCTCAATGAGAAATTTAAGACATAGAGGAGTAGTAATTTCAGAGATATCACAGAAACAGTAACAGGCATTTATGTAGAAGAAATTGGAAAACTAGGGCTTCCTGTTCCGGGAGCTTCCCTCCACTATTTTCAGAAAAGGAGTACATTGGACAGCTCCATTTGAAGAGATCTATATTTCTATATAATAATATCTAAAATATTCCATGTTTTGGAACTTAGGGTTTCTTTGACAAACCCTAGATCAGCTAGCTCTGGAAGCAGGACGGACACCTCAAATCGGTAAGATCTAATATTTTGTTATTTGCATTTGAAGTTCTCTTTTCAAAGTGATCTATCACATCAGCTTGATGATAAGCTTGAAAAACTTCCAAGCATGGAAGTATTTGATCTCTCTGAAGAAAATGAATTGGACACCTACATGAGTAGAGAGGTTCCAGTTCTAGAGGGAGATGAGCCTCAAAGCCTTACACAAGAAGAACTTGATCAAGGACAAGAAGATCATTGTTGATTCAATCATAGATCAAATTGTGCCACAAGTGTATTCCCTAAAGACACCGAAGATGTTTGATTCCTTGATCAAGCTATTTGAATATAAGAACATAATTCAGAAGATGGATTTGAGAAAACAGTTGAAGAATGTGAAGACCCAGAATGCATAACATCTTGAAGCGGTAGAAGAAGAAGCAGAGAATGAAAAAGTGGTGATAGCCACCTTAAATGGCCTCCCATGATCATGGGATTCATTCATGCGAATAATGTATGCCAAAAGTAAGGGATTACTTTCAGCTCGACTAATAAGAAGAGAAGAATAAGATGGGAGCAATTGAAGATCAAGCTCTCACCATTCAAAGAAGATCCCTCTAGCGATGAGGAATATGAAAAACTCAATTCTTGAAGAACCTCTTATTCATCTTATCATTTGGATATGAAATGATGAGAATGATCAATATGGAGTCTACCCACGAAACAAATAAAAGATAAGTATTCAATTGTCATTTAATGATATTGTTTTGTTATGCATTTGATTATATTAAGTTGATGTGTTATGCATGATAGATTGTTTGCATTAATGACTGTATACTACTAATATGCATGTGATCGGTTAGTAGCTCATGGTGCTATACATCTCTCCATTGCTACTTATCTAGAATGAAACCTCTTTGCTGACATATTGGATTAGTACACAATCTCAATGATGTCATGATAGAGATGGAAGGCATCTAGAAAGTTTCCGTGAGATATGGATGAATGTTGTATTGGCTAAATAGTTGCATGATGCATAAGGATTTGTTGGTATGCATATGTTTTATGAAATAGTTCTAACAATGCAATTGGTGCATTTGAATTGTAGGAAAGGTCCTGTACAACCTCCTACAATAAAAGAAGGATGAGACTTGTTTCAGAGAACAAGTGATGACAATTCAATAAACATGAATCTGAAGCTCCCAGTGTCAGAGACACCATGACGAAAGAAAGAGCTTCAAAGAGTAGTAGATCCACCTCAAAGGATGAAGACCACCATGTGTATGAGAGATAACTCAAGATGAAGAAAATAATGCTATGAAAGAAACTATGATCAAAGAATAACAGTTGATCATTGGGAATGATGTATAGGATATGATTTCAAGACATAAAGGGAAGTACATAGTATCCTCCATATGGATCTACAAGAACAAGTGTACAAAGAAAGGTTCGTGATTTTCCTTAGAAAGAATAGACTATGACATGACATACTCTATTGACCAGTATATATCCACCTGTACATAATGAAGAAGGAAGATAATACTCCACCTAAGGGGGAGTGACTACAGAAGATATCTGAGTTCGACACGGTACAACATGATGGATAGCTTCTTGATGGATCGAGACTTTACCAAGAGTAAAGTGGTTTCCAACCTTCAAAATTGAATGCAGAAGACTAGGATATGTTGATGATATGACAAGACAAACTCATGAAATATGTTAAGATAAAAGAATACTAGAATGATGTATGGGATATAGTTCCCAAACCAGAAGGAAAGAGTATTGTATCCTCCAAATGGATATACAGTTGACGGAAGTATCGAGAAGTATAAAGCAAGATTTGTGGCCAGAAGTTTCTTTCAGAAAGAGGGAATTAATTTTGAAGAGACACTTACTCCAGGAAGCAAGGTACACTTCCTTCAGAACTATCATGGTAGTTTCTTCCATGGTGAAGTAAATACAAGCCTTCCTTAATGGTATGATTGAGAAAGAGTTTTACATTGAATAGTCACGAGGATTTGAAGTTGAAGCCAGATGGAATCACGTATGCAAGTTGAAGAAGGCCCTCTATGGCCTGAACCAAGCTCCCAGAGCTTGGTATGGAAGAATAGATAGTTTCTTGTCGAGCATGGGATTTAACAAGGGTAAAGCTAATCCTAACCTTTATATCAAGGTTGTAGAAGATGAACTTGTCATCCTCTTATTATATGTGGATGACGTATCCTTCACAGGAAATGAGAAATAGGTCATAAAAAGCAAGAAGAAAATAGCAGAAGAATTTGAGATGAAAGACCTTGGGTTAATGCATTATTTCCTAGGTCTGGAAGTATGGCAAAGTTCAGAAGAAATCTTTCTCAAACAAGGAAAGTATATGGTAGAGATATTGAAGAGATTCAATATGTTGGAATGCAAAGTCATGGCCACACCCATGGACTCCAACCTAAAGATGTTAGTTGATGACTCATCAGAGTTAGTGGGTATGACTCATTATAGACAGATCATTGGGTCATTGATGTACTTAACAAATACTAGACCAAACTTTTGTTTTGCTGTGAACACCTTAAGTCAATATCTTGTTCAACCAAGATGGGTTCACCTAGTAACTGCAAAACATGTGATGAGATATCTGAAAGGGACTATAGACTTTGTTTTATATTATGATGGTAGCCATGAGTAAAGATTGTATGGCTACACAGATGTAGATTGGGCTGGAAGTATCTCAGACAGGAAAATAACATTAGGTAGATGCTTTTGTTTGGGGTCTGCTATGAGTTCATGGTTTAGCAGGAAACAGTCCAGTGTTTCTCGTAGCATGGCTGAAGCAGAATACATAGCAGATTGCTCTGCTAAGTTGTGAATCCATATGGCTTAGGAAGATGATATCAGGTCTCTTTGAACTGAAGATGGATACTACATTGATTCTATGTGATAATGAGAGTTGTGATAATAGAGAACCCTGTGTTCCATCGTAACACATAGAAATCTGGTATTTCTACATTCAAGATAAAGATGTAGATGATGATTTTTCAGTATTTACATACTATAGATACAAATGATGGTGATTCAGTATTTCTATACTGAATGTAGAAATGATGATGTTTTAGTATTCCCATACTGAAGATATAGATGATGATGATTTCAGTATTCCCATACTGAAGATATAGATGATGTTTCAGTATTTACATACTGTAGATATAGATGATGGTGATTCAGTAATTCTATATTGAATGTAGAAATGATGATGTTTTAGTATTCCCATACTGAAGATATAGATGATGATGATTTTAGTATTCCCATATTGAAGATATAGATTATGTTTCAGTATTTACATACTGTAGATGCAGATGATGGTGACCTGATGATAGTTCAGTACTCACATACTAAAGATGTAGATGTTGATGTGATGATGAAGCCTTTGTCTCAAGTAAAGTTTGAACACTTTCGAGACAAGCTTGGTGTTGTTCAAAAAGACCTTCCTCGAAAGGGGGAGTAGTGATGTGGCAGTGGGATTGTATCATCCCTCGGCACTTTCCCTAAAGTGATCCAGTGGAATCGGTCCTTGAAAATGAAGAGGGATTGTATCATCCTAGGACATCTGTCCAAAAGTGATCCGGTGACCTTGGTCCTCAAGAATGAAGAGGGATTGTATCATCCTGGGACATCTGTCCAAAATAGATCCGGTGACTTTGGTCTTCGTGAATGTGGTAGGATTGCATCATCCCTGAAATTCGGTTCAAAATGTATCCAGAGGTCTCGGTGACCATGAATGTGGTGGGATTGCATCATCCGTAAACCTCGGTTCAAAATGTATCCGGAGGTCTCGGCCCCCGTGAAAGTGGTGGATTGCATCATCCCTGAACCTCAGTTCAAAATGTATCTGGAGGTCTCAGCCTCCATGAAAGTGGTGGATTACATCATCCCTGAACCTTGGTTAAAAATATATCCGGAGGTCTTGGCCCCCGTGAAAGTGGGTGGATTGCATCATCCCTGAACCTCGGTTCAAAATCTATCCGGAGGTCTTGGCCCTTGTGAAAGTGGTGGATTGCATCATCCCTGAACCTCGGTTCAAAATGTATCCAGAGGTCTTGGACCCCGTGAAAGTGGTAGGATTGCATAATCCCTGAACCTCAGTTCAAAATGTATCCGGAGATCTCGGTCCCCATGAATGTGGTAGGATTGTATCATCCTTGAACTTCGATTCAGAACTGATCCGGTGACTTCGGTACTCAAGAACGTGTGTTGATCCCATAATTCCTAGAGGAAGGATTGTCTGAGTTCCACATCTGTGTTGATCTCGTAATTCTGAAAGGAAGGATCGTTAGTAACTCCGTAAAGACCTAAATATCGTAATTTCGAAAGGAAGGATCATTGAATTGATCCCATAATTCCAATAGGAAGGATTGTCTGAGTTCCACAGATGTGTTGACCCTGTAATTCCAATAGGAAGGATTGTCTGAGTTCCACATTTGTGTTGATCCCGTAATTCCGAAAGGATAGATCGTTAGTAACTTCGTAAAGACCTAAATCCCGTAATTCCAAAAGGAAGGATCATTGAATTGATCCCGTAATTCCAATAGGAAGGATTGTCTGAGTTCCACAAATGTGTTGATCCCATAATTCCGAAAGGAAGGATCGTTAGTAACTCCATAAAGACCTAAATCCCGTAATTCCGAAAGGAAGGATCATTAGTAACTCCGTAAAGACCTAAATTTTGTAATTCCGAAAGGAAGGATCATTGGTAACTCCATAAAGACCTAAATCCCATAATTCCGAAAGGAAGGATCATGTTGATGTTTTGATGATGTTGATATTTGTATGATGATGATGATGTACTGATCGAAAGATCAGAGTATGGTGATGATTACGATGTACTAATCGAAATATCAGAGCATGATGATGATGTACTGATCAAAAGATCAGAGCATGATGATGATGTACTGATCGAAAGATCAGAGTATGACGATGATGGTGCACTGATCGAAAGATCAGAGTATGATGATGATGACGTATTGATCAGTATGTGATGATGACGACATACTGATCAAAATATCAGAATATGATGATGATGATCCTGTTCGAGAATTGAAGTATGATGATGGTGTTGATCATGATGTTACTGATCAGGATATGATGATGTTGCTGATCGAAATAACAAAATGATGAAGAAATTGTTGCTGATCGAAAGATCAAAGTACTGAAGATGTTGCTGATCGAAACGTTGAAGATGTTGTTACTGATCAAAAGATCAAAATGCTGAAGATATTGTTGCTGATCGAAAGTTCAAAACATTGAATATGTTGTTGATCGAAAGGTCAAAATGCTGAAGATATTGTTGCTGATCAAAAGGTCAAAACGCTGAAGATGTTGCTGATCGAAAGGTCAAAGTGCAAGATGTTGCTACTGATTGAAAGGTCTAAGTGCTGAAGATGTTGTTGATCGAAAGGTCAAAGTGCTGAAGATGTTGCTGAAGGTGTTGTTGATCGAAAGGTCAAAGTGTTGAAGATGTTGCTGATCAAAAGGTCAAAAGATGTTGATGTTGATCAAAGAGTTGATGTCGTTGAATATTGAAGACAAAGACTATATGATGTTGAAAAGCTTCCAATGATTTATAGATGTGTTACCCTAATGATTATGATGATGTCCTATCTTTTTCTCTCCTATTATTGTTGTTGTTGATGTTGTTGTAGAATACCCTTCTCATTAAGGGGGAGTGTTGAAATATTGTAACTTCAAAGAATATTCTATATGTATCTTTTGTGGTCCCTGAGGGTCCTATCGGGAGAACCACTTGTATTACTTTGTACCCCAATGCTTCTAATCGGAAGAACTAATAAGAGTCATGAGGTAGTCCCCTCTAATTGTAAAGGTGGGTCATTAGCACCCCAGTGTGGTTACTTGAGCCTACATGTGTAACTCGAGCCTACATGTCAGGTGGGTTAATTGAAGTGAATGGATGAATATAAATAGAGGTGTAGCTTTCCTCATTTGTGACACACACACTCATTTGTGTAGCACACTTGTGGAGGAGAGAAGCAGTTGGAGAAGGAGGAGGATTAGGTTTTTGATCTCCTTGTTGGTTTTACCTTTTTACCTTTTTGGGGAATCTATATTGAGGAGGCTTTTGCTCGGTTTTTCCCTTTAGGGTTTTCCTAAGATAAATCTTTGTGTTCCTATTGTATGGTTGTGCTTGTCTATATTTCAGTGATCCTGTTTACATGCTTTTGTTATGAAATTGAAATGAAATACTAATGATCTAGCTTAGCATATGAAAATTTAACAAAAAACTCCATCTCTTGTTGAATATACAGGGATAATCCATCGACGTACTTTAGGACAAGTAATTTATCTTCTTCTTTGACACCAAGTATAGCCATGAGTCGATACAACTTGTTGGTGTTACATTGCATGGACTGGTCTTTCCATTGCCTTAGCTGGTGCCACTTGTTATACTATTGTTCAAGATATTCGGGTGGGTAAAACTCCTTTCAGACATGTTGGAAAATTTTTACCGACGTTTCCATGGGGTATCCTTCTTTTTCCATCTTTGTCGATAATTTTTCCCACCAGTAGTGTACGGATGTTGACATATTCAAGGACGCAATGGTGATCTCTTCCGCTTTGGAGAGTTGATTCATAGAGTAGTAATATTCGAGTTTTTGTACCTAATTGTCGACAGATTCTGCGTCAATATTTCCTTCAAGATTCAGTATGTCCAGATTCATTTGCACTTTGAAGGGGAATATTTTATCAGTGTAAGGTCACGTTGAGGATTACCCGAAGTTCGAAGCAACTCGCATGAGAATCTCACTGAACTGAGCGAACATTTCGATCCACTGGAGAGCGAGTGCTTTCTCTATGAATTGTTATGTTTCATGAGTTGCATGTATATTGTGAGCTTCTTCAGCCATCTTTTTTGAAGTTAAAGAAAGTTTCTGCTTGTTTTGCTGAATTTGCAAGCATGTTTGAGAAGACATTAGTTAAATAACTTCGATGGATGTGCTGATGTAACTTAAGCTCTGAACAAGATCAAGATTTGATACCAATGATCCAAGTCGTGCCCACATGCACACTAGGAACAACAAACGATTGAATGAGTTGAGCACTATTATGGTGGATGCATAGAAAAAGAAGAAATAAAGTAGGAAATACACTATGTTGACAAAAAGTATGCACACAAGCGATATGCAAGAATTTGAACCAATTTCTATTATTACTTATTCTCTATAGAGGTTGGTTGTTTGTTACAATAATGTACATTTTTATATAAAATATTTAGACGCTTGGGTTCCTATCCATTACGTTCAGTTACAAGAACTTATAATGTTTCAGAAGTTCAACCATTGCAAACGAATCGAACATAGAGACATTATGTCGATGTTAGATAGGTGCCGAAAAGGCATGTCAAGATGATGTATGTCGAACATGAAACCTGATGAGGTTTGTCGAGGTTGATTGTGTCAAGGTTCGAAGTTTTCGAAGCCGATGCTGAACCTATTCAAGAAATCAAAGTAGTCCAAGTGCTAGACTTTGTCGAAGTTCGACAACATGCCAAGAGTTGGATGGATAATTCTACGTATAACATTTCTATTCTGGTAATGAATTTTCTCTCATAACTTAATACCAAGTATCTTCCTCATTGTGATTTTGTGAAACATAAGAGCCTACTTATATGGACAAGAGGACACACACATTCACAAACCCTTTTATGTAATGTCATATCGTTCCATCATACTATGACTAATATCAAGATTAGAATATTCAAGTAGAAACTATTCAATTAATTTATTCACTGTTCAATATGGTATTTATCTAGTAACTCTCTTATCACAAAAGTGGCATAATAATTGTCCTTGAATATACATATAAAATACTTTCTTCACTAACAAGATGTTAAAAAGAGTTATAATCTTGTCTAAGCCACTTACATAAACTCGAAGAGAATCTTAACTAATATGCATTTCCAAGAGTAACTATTGTAGTTATTATGATTGCAAACCATTCATATCCATATACCATATAGAATGAGAACTAGAATTGTAGATTAAATATATAACTGATACACAAGACATACTTGTAAATAACATACTTTGGCTTAGATTATGTAAGCTAAAACATGTCATACTTCGATAGAAAGAGTATAAGCAAATATCACTAAAGTGTAATTACATCTATGCTTAAATTAATTCCTACTAGAAGGATCTCTTGACATTATTATGGGGCTAAAAGCTATATTTTTATCTTAAGCTTGTTGTATTTTTGCAAGCACAACAACATTATTTTAGCTCTCAACCATCAAATGATCTTCATATAACCTTTTTTCCAAACTTTAACAACTTTATTAACAAATTGAACGATATAAATACTTCCAAAGAGCCTATTTTTTTATTTCATAAAAGAAATATACATTACTTATCTTTATTATGATGACCTCTCGAAACCTGACTACAATGTTCAACCCAACCATCTAGTTTGCCACCGAAATACCACCTCGAGCTGGGACACAATCGAAGACTAATAATTCTGCAAATATTCTTTAATCTTTAATATATACTTTGAATTATCAAATTTCCAAATATAAAGGATCTATTCTTAAATTGGTATAGATTTTGAGTTCTTGAAACAATTTCATACATAACTTGAATTTCCATCTTTCCAACTTAAGATAAACTCTTACATATTATGCATAATATGCATAATTTTAAATCATTAAATATTAGGTTTATCTCTTAAAGATTAAGACGTATCTCTCCTAAGCTTAGGGAGGTTTTGTCTTGGATTACATTACATTACAGTAAGTCCACGCTTTTTTTTAAGAATAATGATATGTTTCATAACATATTTAAGATGGGCTTGATCCTCACAATTGATATATATGTATGTAATCTGTAATATATACATCAATGCCGCTTTCTTTCTCTTTCATTCTAGAGTTTATCATTTCCTTAAAAATCATAAGATTTTATTTTTAATTTGGAACTTAGCTCTTTAAACACAAGGCTTAGTTTATAAAGGAATAAAGTTCAATCCTCAATTCAACATTTCTAGCATGGGATCAATCTGCCAAGGAGATGCCCATCTTCTCCTTAGAACGCAGAGTTTAAATAATAAATACAGTCAATGTTTTTAGCATGGGATCGATCTCCCAATGGACGACCAACCTAACACTTAAAATGTAGAGTTTAAATAATAAAGAAACATAATACTTTTAGCATGGGATCGATCTCCCAAGGAAACACCCATCCTTTCACTTAAAATGCAAAGTTTAAATAATAGACACAACCCACCTTTTTTTTTAGCACCAGATCGATCTCCGAATGAGACACCAAACTTCTCATTAGAATGCAGAGTTTAAATAATAAATATATTCAATGTTTTTGTCATGTTATCTAATGTTTAAGAGGAAAGTTAAAACAAAGATGGTGGTGGATGCAAATTTATTTTTGTTAAATAACTAATAAGAACATTAATGGATAGATTTTAATTGTAATCATAAATATTTAGTTTGGGTTAATATTTCATTATTAATTTGGGTTAGTCAAAATAATTGCATTATTCATGAAGAAAAAGATAATAGTAATCCTGTTTAATAGCCTTTATGACAAAGAGAGTTTATGCAATTTTTTTAAAGAAAAACTTTCTGTGATTTAGTTAGTTTTAAAATGAAAACTTTAGTGTTGAAGAAATGTGAACATCAAGAGGTTTTTTATATGAATTTATAATTCCCTCTATTTTTTAATTATATTTTGATATTTATTTTATTTTTATCAAGCTTATGATTTTTTTGGTATATTCAAATTAATTTCTTTTATTTTTCATTTTTATTTGACCCTATTATAAGCCCATTCCGATGCCCCAATAAAGCAAATATTAAACTCAAAAAAGAATATGAGATCTATAAACTTGATTTAATATTAAATTGTTAAACTCAGACTATATGAAAAAAATGATAATTATAATTGTGTTTAATATGGTGAGATTTCTTTTTGAGAAAGAAAGTGTATGTGATTCTTTTCAAGAAAAAAATTATGTGATTTAGTCATATTTAAAAGAGTGTTGAGGAAATGTGAACATCAACACTCTTCATATATGAATTTATAATTAGCTCTATTTTTTTATTATATTCTGATATTTATTTTATTTTTATCAAGCCCACCAATTTTTTGGTATATTCAAACTATTTTTTATTTTCATTCAAGCCCATTATAAGAGGATTATAAGCATCAAAGAAATGACAAGTCCCTCTAGTGGGCTGTAGAATAATGAGGCAAATATTAAACTTAAAAAACTTGATTTAATATTAATTTTGTAAACCAAACACTATATGAAGAAAAATAGAATAGTAATTGTGTTTAATAATGTGAGATTTATTTATGAGAAAAATAATTTGTGCTAAGAAAATGTTTATGTGTTTTAGTTAGTTTTAAAATGAAAGCTTAGAATGTTGAGCTCAAAAAGTTTTGTATATGAATTTATAATTGTTTTCTTTAATTATATTTTCATATTTATTTTATTTTTATCAAACTTTTCAATATTTTTGTTATATTCAAATTATTTTGTTTTATTTTTTGTTTTTATTTGACTAGATTATAAGCAAGAAATGAGTTACATATCCCCCAACTAAGTTGTAGAATGTGTCTTTAGCTCAAAGATGGACTCTATTAACCATTAGAGACTTAATCTAATGTATCATTAAGTGTACAATTAGATAAGTTAACTGAAATTACTATATGACTTTTACTAATATTGAAAATTGAAAAGAGAGATGTTATAATATGACCTTATCTGGGTAACAAATTTAAATAAATAAATTGAAATCTGATGTGTCTCTAAATTTAGGGTAATGGAGTACGACACTTAAACTGAAAGCCAAAAAAAAAAAGTATATCCCAATTTCTCATTTACATTGAGAAATTTGTGTATGTTACATGCCATGAGAAGCAAAAATGGAAAACCTAGCTTATAAGATATCCAGAAATCCGTGTTCAATTAGATAGATTAATAAGGAATTTATTAAGGCACAAGGCCACAAATCATACCGTCAATTCGACTCGCAAACAATATATATACAATAAAAAACTACAAACTAATAAAACTGAAAGCAGGTTGACTCCCCAACATTTTCAAATATCTGATTATATAAGTATAGCTAGTTGAGTAAAATGTACATATATAGACTGAGAAAATTATAGAGATTAAAATGTGTCATTGGAAGAAATCGAAAAACGTGATTAGAAGATATCCAGAAATCCCTGTTGAATTAGATAGAATACAGAGACTTTGTAACTATGCTGTGCGATGATATTATGAGTATCTCTACATATTAAAATATTCGAAGATACTTCCTGTCATTATAAATCGGAGCAAATACATGGATATATTATATATTGAAGAAAGGCAGTTGAAGAACTTCCATCATAGCAACTGGAGGAGTGAACGCTTCGAATGTTATTGAAAAGCCAGCAATATAAAGAGCTACTTCTCCGTACATTATGATCACCATAATCAGGTCGTCCGTCCTCATGCAGGTCCTGGCATGAAAAGAAGAGAGGGATGCTTTGCCAAGAACAGCTTGCCCACATGAGTGCGGAGTCATAAACCCCAATACTATGCGGGCAAGCCATTCTTGGCTGAGTAACACACTCTGCCATTACATGCAAGAGCCTGCACGAATTTCTTCACATCTAACAGAACAGCCTACTCTACATTCAAGAGCCTGTGCGACTTTCTTCATAACTAACAGAACTAATAAGATTGAAAAACTCATAATCCCTCAGTAAGAGAATAAGATGTCGAATTGGAATGAGGAAAAGTGAGAGGAAGACGGATATTTATACATATAGTGCATATATGAGCACAAATCGATGGCATGGAGTCCACAAATCGATGCCATGGAATCCATACAGCCAATCTCTTAAACAAATGACAGGTGTCCAAAAATTATATGTTCGATTGGCCTCTTAGTGCGCCCACGTTTTATTTGAACCCACAAATCGAATCTCTTGAAAAAATTGAAATGGGTTTGCAAACATTGTAAGTTCGATTGGTCGCGTAGTGCGCCAACGATGAAAATAATATAATTGATGCGCCTCTATCCGTTACTCAGCTTTAATTGGACCAGGCCAGCTGCTAGTAAAGCAATCAACTTCAGTTCTCCGCGCATGATGCATTGAAAAGGATAAAATAGTAATCGGACACGATCGTCTTATCGCTCAGATGTGTAGTCAGAAAACGAAAGGAATCTTACTAAGAGAACGTGAAAGAATACAAATGTAGTTTATTGTTTGCTGTCCTCGGTGGGTTTCAATTTTCTATATGCTTTAGCTATTTCACTCACTGTTTATGTAAAGTTCTTGTTTTCTCCTTACAATAATCGGAATTTATGCGCGGTTGGAGATAAAGGAGGCAAATCGAGTTTCACGTTGCCTGTTTAGGGCAGTAATTTCTCAGATCCCACGTTGGATACTCAAAACGTTTAGCCTCAAATAACTTTGACTGCCTTATTGGTAATCAGGGACAACACATGGTACTCATTGTAATAGGCTTGAACGAAATTTAAACATTAACACCGCCTTTAACATAAATTAAAACAAAAAAACACATATATAACCATCAAATATCAACAATAATCAACTATTTAATCATTTCAATTTAGGCCAAGGACGCTAATGTGGAGAAATGGAGAAATTCTAGCATGCAGCCATATTTTCAAAATTCATTGTGTATTTGTGACAAGTGCTTCGTACATGCATAACACACAAACTAGCATGGAGCCATATTTTCCAAATTCATTGTGTATTTGTTGCAAGGGCTTTGTACATGCATAACAGACAAACAATGGTTGTAGACATTACTACTGAAAATTAATTGGCCAATGTAAAAAGGCTATAAGCTATGGAAAATACATTACAATTTTATAATGTAGACTCACAGGAAAAATACAATGTGCATTTATTTATTGTATGAGAAAAATAAATCATGGGAAAAGAGATAGGGAATGGGAAATGGAATGTTGTTTTTCCAATTACTTGACCTCTTTTATATCTAGCAACATATGAATTTTTGGAATCTTTTTCTAATAGTAGAAGCAACTTTTGAAATAAATGAATATGATTTTTGTTTCTTAGACACTTTGTGAAAGGAGAAAATCTTCGTTGTAAATGATGCGAGGGACAATATTGAGTTCATTACTTGTGGATTGTTAATAGTGAGCATTTTAGGGAAGGGAAGTTCTCGCATGTCGATATCATGGAAGTTGTTACGCTTGGGATTATGAGGAATGCAAAGTATTTTTGGCAAAGCATTCGCTAGAATCGAGACAACGTTGGAAGTGGATGTGCAAAGGAGTTACTCACCATGGACGGTGTTCAATGTGTATCTATAGGTAGTTAGGCATTGGCATGGCATGGCATGAGGAAGCAGAAGGATAAAATAACATAAAATTATATGGACCTAAAATTTATTGTATGCAAATGGGAATAGGACTGTAAAATTAGCTAGGCATTTGTACTCGAGGTAACTCACAAGTAAAGTTGAGATATAGACCTAAATGCCGTGGGGGTATTGCTATTTTTCTTTTAAGGCAAAGATTGTGGTTTTTTGGGTCCATGATTTTAGTAGCATGTGGTATTGTGTTTGTGGGTTTCATGTAACAAGTCTATCAAAAGACTTGGTGAGTTCCATTGGAAATGTTCCTAAGATCATTTGGTCCAGTTGGATGGATTTGGTCAATGTTTTGAATGAAAATATCAAGGTGGAGCAGCTAAGGTGGCAATGAAAGCTATAACTATTGGGAACCTTTACAATTTTGAATCGAGCATTCGGCTGGTATCTAAGGATGTAGATAAATATACTTGTATACGACATTGTCAAATGGGACATATGAGTGAAAAAATGGTTCAAGTTATTGATAAACTATTAAATATCTAAATTTCTTCAATTTCTACAAGTATTTTGTTTTTTGGGGGAAGTAATGCAGATAGAAGTTTAAAACAAGTAGGCATGTATGTAAGGATATCTTCCATGTTGTAGGCCCATCACATTCAATTTATTTGGAAAACAACCACAATTTGTAGTATTTCTTGATGATTACTTTATAAACATGTGTGTCCATAAAATAAAAGTTGATATGTATTTAAAAAGTTGAGAGAATTGGTTGAAAAGAGACTTGTCATGCCAATCAAGTGTTTGAGAATAGACAAAGGAGGAAGGTTGACATCTTTCGGATTTAGAAATTATTGTAAGGAAGATGGGATCAAAAGGCATAAAACCATTATTTATACTCACAAAAATGATGTTGTTCAAAGTGTGAACATGACTCTTGTAGAGTGAGAAAGAAGCATTCTTTGTAATGCCATATTGCAACAAGAGTTGTCATATTTCTATTTTGTAAATCGATTGCCATCGATTTAAATAAATTGTATGATTCATAAAGATGTATGGATAGGTCGTTCTTCTAATTACTCAAATATTTATTTTTTGGTTGTGGTCCCTATTCTCTTATTCCAAAATCAAAATTCTAAGTTGAACTCCAAATTAAGAAGTATGTATTTGTTATTTATGGTAATGGAGTTAAGGGACACACATTGTGGGATCCTATTACCCAAAAAATCATAATAAAATAGCAATAAAAGTTTATGTAATATCACATAATTGAAGCCTTGTATATAAAACATAATTATTTTTTATTTGATCTTGAGTCGGGAGACTTTGCAGAATCAAAGGTATTTTGATGTAAATGTTTTGATTTAATGTTGATTTGGGAGACACTCGAGAATCAAAGGTATTTAGACTTAATTTTTGTTGACATTATGTTAGGTCTAGAGACTGTGGAGCATCAAAGTATAATAAATAAAATTCTTATCTTACTTTATATTCTAACTCCTTTGGGAATAACCACTTGAAAAATGGACAAGGCATAGTAGGTAGAAAAATGATTGTTTAATTAATGCATAAAGTGTTTATAATATTTCTAACTATGTGAGGAAACATACTTAATTGTAAATTAAAAATAAAAAGAAATGTAGAGAAACTAAAACCTAATTTCTTCTTGAAAAGAAGAGTATAGAAGGAGATAATAAGAGGAAAAAACCCACTTTTCCCTAACTAACAGAGAACAACTTGAATATAGAGAAGAGCCTATTACTAAAAGAAAAGTAGTTGAGAGTAAGCATTACCTGGGGTAATGGTTCCTAGTTCACTAGAGGTTTTAGTTATTATTCCTTGAGCGCTCAATAACCATGAACATAATATGTTTTCTCCAAGAGATGGTCTGTTAAGGTGTATTTTAATTACATGAATTATGGAGAGTTTGCAAGAAACCTTATGACTACTCTCTAGTAGCAAATAACATAGAAAACAATATGTGGGTGAGTTACTTTCTAGTATGCTTGGTCTTGCTCGGGGGTGAGCTCTGGAATGAGTAGTTGAACTATTCAATATCTATGGTTGGGAGGAAAGTGGATGTTGTAAAGTTTGATAAGTTTTAATATGATTTAAGATTTCACAGTAATTTAAATATTCCATATCCTTTTTGTATTTTTATTGCACTATGAATTTGACACTAATGTCTCGAGCATAAACTGTGCTCAACTCCACAGAAGAGGAACCAACATATTATTGATAAATCATATTTGCAAGCTTTTGTGAGAAAATACTCTTCGTATAACTAAAAAATAATATGATTCGGTATTTCATAGTTATCAAAATATTCCATGACCTTTTTCTATTTTTACTATGTTATGAATTTGAGAACGATGTTTCAATGAGAAACCTTGCTCATCTTCATGGAAGAAGATCCAAAATATTACTAAGAAAACATATATGCAAGCTTCTGTTAGAAAATCTTATCCATATAAGAAATAAATAATCTGATTCATGCTTTCATAGTTATCTAAATATTCCATGACCCTTTTTTTATTTTAAGTGCATTATGAATTTGAAAATGACATTTTGATCAAACACCCTACTCAGCTTTAGGGAATAAGAACCGGAATATTGTCAAGAAAACATATTTGCAAGCTTCTGTGAGAAAACATTCTCCATATAAGGAAGAAATAATATGATTCAGGATTTCAAAGTTATCTAAATAGGGCCATGACATTTTTCAATTTTTATTACATTATGAATTTGAAACCAATGTTTTGAGGATAATCCGTGCTCATCTTCAGGATAGCAAAACCAAAAGGATATTTAGAAAAGATGTTAGATTTTTAACATTTAAGCTATCTGATCTTAGGATCTTATCTAAGAGAATAACAAGCACAAAAATCATTCACAAGAGACAATGAACACACATATTTTCCTCATGGAAACCATAAAGGAGAAATCCCCGCAACTTCCTTAGACATAGACTCAACACCTAAAAAAAACTCTAAGACAATAAGATGATCTCGCGATAGCAGTAGTCTCTCTCTCTTGTCGTATCTTCTTCTCTCTCTCCCAGTTATGCGCTACAACTAAGTGTGAGTGAATCGGTGTTAAATATAGAGGCTCCCTCTCTATTTATACTAATTCTCGACTTGAAAATAACTCACTAGGGATTACTTCTCTAGGAGATTCTAATAACAGTAGGGCCCCACAACTGCGTGGACTTTAACCCTTGATTAATAAGGAGGGTTATACTCTATGACTTTACATGACTTATTTACATTATTGAATCTCCTGATCGGAACATCGGGGAATGGTATTACTCAATTACATTACAGATAATTCCTGGAATAAATATTGGAGTACAATACATAATATATACAAGTGAATACATTCTGAAGTTACAAATACATCAACACTCCCTCTTAACTAGGAAGGTATTCTCTCAACACAATTTATCAGCACAAGTCTTCTTCTCTGTATCATCTGGATCATCATCAATTCATCTTCATCTTCAAGTCATCTTCATCTTCATGTCATCTTCATCATCAATCAATCTTCATCAAGTTTGGATCATCACTTGATCTAGAGCATCACTGGATCATCATCAAGTATGGATCATCACTTGATATGGAGCATGACTCGATCATCATCAATTCTGGATCATCACTTGATCTGGATCGTCACTTGATCTGGATCGTCACTGGATCATCACTTGATCTAGATCGTCACTGGATCACCATCAAGTATGGATCGTCACTTGATTTTGATTATCACTGGATCATCATCAATTCTGGTTCATCACTTGATCTGGATTGTCGTTGCTGGATCATCACTGGTGTTATCTCAATTCTACTTGTCACAGGAAGTTCTATAGAGCCAACCCTTTTTCATGCTGGTTGTAGGCCTAGCCTTCATGTAGGTCTTCATCATATTTAGCACTTATATCTGACCATGGAATGAACCATGTCAGAAAGGCCCGCTTAGCACTTACATCTGACCATGGAAGGAACACATCTAAGAACCATGTCAGAAAGGCACGCCCAACACTCACATCTGACCATTGGAGTAATAAATCCAAAACCCATGTCAGAAAGGCCCAACACTCACATCCAACCTCATATTTTCAGAAAGGCTCTGCACTTACATCTCACCTCATCATTTCAGAAAGGATCTGCGCTTACATCCAACCTCATCATGTCAGAAAGGCTCTGCACTTACATCTGACCTCATCATGTAAGAAAGGAGTTGCACTTACATCCGACCTCATCATGTCAAAAAGGCTCTCCACTTACATTCTCCCTCATCATGTCAGAAAGGAATTGTAATTACATCTGACCTCATCATGTCAATAAGGATCTATAGTTACATCCGACCTCATCATGTGAGAAAGGCACTGCACTTACATCTGATCATGTGGGAACACATCCCTCAATCACATCAGAATGGATCTGAACTGATCATGTGATAACACATCCCACAATCACATCAGAATATATCTGCATTGATCATGTGGTAACGCAACCCACAATCACATCAAAGCATCTCCGCACTTATATCTCATCATGTGGGAGCATATCCCTCAATCACATTAGAATGGCTATGCACTAATCATGTGGGAACACATTCCACAATAACATTAGAATATATCTATAGTGATCATGTGGTAACACAACCCACAATCACATAAAAGTATCTCTGCACTTACATCTGACCATGTGAAGCTCATCCTTCCACCATGTTAGAAAGGCCAATGAACACATCAATTCCCTTTGGAGGAAACCTTGATCTGGAGAGCACCAAGTTTCTCCTTGAAGTACTCAAACTTTATTCTAGATAATGGTTTGCTCAGTACATCAGCTACGTGCTCATCTGTCGCAACATACTGGATCTTCACTACTCCTCTCTGCACCATATCCCTAATATAGTGATACTTGATCTCAATATGCTTTGACTTATCATGGAAAACTAGGTTCTCCAATAGCTACACATAGCTCTGGTTGTCACAATATATACAAGTATCATCCATCTAGAGATCAATTAAATCAGACAATAGCTTTCTTAGCCACACTGCTTCACAACTAGCTGAACAAGCTATACAGCATACTCTACTTCAGCTACCCAGTGCCACATAGGATTGCTTCCTGCTAAACCAGTAGATCACACCTGATACCACATTGAAGAAAAACCCTAAAGTGATATTTCTATCAATGGCACTATCTTCCCAATATGAATCCCCATAACCTTCTAGGTTAATCATCTTATTCACCTCATACTTGAGCCCATAATCAATTGTACCCTTTAGGTACCTCAGAATATGCTTTGCAACAATCAAGTGAACATGTCTCGAATCCGTCAGGAACTAGCTCAATGTGTTCACAGCAAAGCAAATATATTGTCTCGTATTCGTCGGGTACATCAAGGACCCAATCATCTAATGATAGATCATGGCATCAACCACTTTTGATGAAGCATCACTCAATATCTTCAGGTTCGATGGCATAGGTGTGGGCATGGATTTGCATTCCATCATCCGAGACCTCTTTAGGATGTCTACTACATACTTCCCTTGTCCGAGTGAAATTCCATCTACATTCTACCACACCTCCATTCTTATAAAATAGTGCATCATACCCAAGTCACTCATTTCAAACTCGATAGAAAGCTTCCTCTTTGTATCAACAATCAACCCATCCTCAACTGTTACAAATAGATCATCTACATACAGTAGGAGTATCACTAGGTTCCCTTCTTCAACCTTGTAGTAAAGGTTGGAATCTGGTTTACTCTTGGTAAAACCCAAACTGGATAGGAAGTTGTCACTTCTTCCATAGCATGTCCTGGGTGCATGTTTCAAACCGTATAGGGATTTCTTTAACTTAGACACACGAGTCTCTCTGTCATGTGTCTCAAAACCGAGTGGTTGCTCCACATATACTTCCTCTTCTACTACACCATTCAAGAAAGATGTCTTCAGATCCATCCGATGTACTTTCCACTTCATTACTGCAGCTAAAGAAAGTACTAATTTGATGGAAGTATATCTGGCTATAGGAGAAAAAGTTTCTTAATAATCTATTCCTTCTTTCTGGGAGAAACCATGAGCCACAAATCTTGCTTTATATTTCTCTATGCTACCATCTACAACATACTTGATCTTATAGATCCATTTGGAAGTCACAAAAGAATTCCCCTCTGGTCTTGGGACAACATCCCAAACATCATTCTTCATGATCGATTGATACTCTTTGATCATAGCATCCTTCCATTCTTTCTTTTCTGCCACTTCTTCATAGTTGGAAGGTTCTTTAGCAATGAAGTCACATAATAGGGATACATAACTGGATTAGGACTTGGTTCTTTTCCTTTCTGTGTGTATCTCTTTTGGAGCCCCATATCTTTCTACACCTTGGATAGCTTCTCATACCCAAGAAGGTTTCCTCTTATGAGGATTATTCTCATGATGTGGATCTACAGGTTCTTGAGGTTCTTATATCTCGATCTTCTTCTGGAATTATAGCTTCATTCATGGTTGTGTCATGAATTCTCGGTACTTCTGTTTCTACAGGTTCTTCACCAAGTCTCTTTTTGGATTTGTTGTAAGCTGATTCTTCGTCAAATGTTACGTCCACGCTGATGTCGATCTTCTTGAATCCTTGGAAGTATATTATGTAAGCCTTCGAGCTTTTAGAGTATCCCACAAATATACCCTTCCTTCCTGAAGGATCTAACTTTGTCCCCTTTTCTTTCGGAATGTGTATGTACACTAGACATCCAAATATTCTGAGATGACTGACTTTTGGTTTCTTGCTGAAAAATACTTCTTCAAGTGTCTTGTTCTCGAGTACTCTATGTGGATTATAGTTATGTAGATACATAGTTGTTCTAGCCACTTATTCCCATAGATGCATGGGAAGATATTGATCATGAAGCATTTCCCTTGGAGCTTCCATGATCGTTCTGTTCTTTCTTTCTACAACCCCATTCTGTTGTGGATTATATGGTGTTCAACTCCCTTTTAATCTTTGAATCTTTGCATAATTCCTTGAATTCATTTGATGTGAATTCTCTGCCATTGTCTGATCGAAAAATAATGATCTTCTTCTCTGTGTAGTTTTCGATCAAGGATTTGAATTTCTTAAACTTTCTGAATACTTTGTCCTTGTTCTTCATGAATTATATCCATGTCTTCCTAGAAAAATCACTAGTTAAAGAATCATAGTATACATACTAGCTTAATGAACTAGATGACATTGGACCGCATAGATCAAGTGAATGATTTCCAAGATTCCTTTAGCTTTGATTTTGCTACTTGGAAATGTCTTCTTTGTGTTCTTTCCTTTCGCACATCCCTTGCATACTCCATTTTTTGCTTGTATTTATGGAAGACCTTCAACAACTTTGCTTACAAGTGGCAGTGCCATATAGTGTACATGTGCAAGCCTTCTATGCCAAAGTTCATTGGGTTCTACTGAGTCATGAACCAAAGCTTGTCTTGGTTGGCCCTTTAATCTGTATAGTCCTCCCTCTTGTTCTCCAATTACTACTGCGTCGTCAATAGTCTTTCCTTTCAACCACATGATGACTTGTCCATCTATAAATTCAACTCTTATACCTTTTTCATCTAATGCAGAGATGGAGAGAAGGCTCTTCTTTAGTCTTGGTACAAATAGGACATCCTTCATTTTCATATACTTTCTAGAGTCTAATTCGTAGGAGGATTCTCCACTACCTTTTATTGGATATTGGTAGTCATCCCCAAGTTTCACCTTATGGGGTGATTCATGTTCTGATAGTTTCACAAATGATTCTTTGAATCTCATCATGTGTTTGGAAGCCCCACTATCTATAATCCAATCATTGCTTCCATGTGTGATGTTTCCCGTGAGAGCAGAAATCAAAACATATTCTTCATCACTTGAATAATCATCACTGTCTTGTTTGATTCTCTTCTTGGAAGGCTCATCATATTCTATAGCATGAGCATGATGTATTTTCTTGTTTCCCTTCATCTTGTGAGATATATATTTCTTTCTAGGACAATCTCTTGCAAGGTGTCGTCTTTGTGATCACATGCAAAGAAAATGTACTTAGATGAATCTTTGTTAGAATTTCTAGTGTTTTTTATTTTGGCGAGAGTACTTACCTTTGTGATGGTCTGTTCTACTTTTCTTGGATTGTACTATGCTATCTTGATCTTCACTTCCCATCTTTTCTTCTCAAGCTGATATTCGATATTCTTCTTGTGAACATTCCTCCCACAGTCTACTAAACTTGACTAGCTTATTTCTGGCACATATCCCTTGAATGAAAGAGCCCCATGCCCTAGGGAGACCATTCAAGGTGGTCATCACAATTTATGCATTGTCTACTTCTTCATCTACCACTTCCAGCTATTCTTTGATTTGAGATACCCTTGTAAATTATTACTGGATGGTCTCTGCATTCTGGATCTTTACATTCTTTAATTGGTTTCTCAGAGTCATCTTTCATTTTATGTTCTTCCCTTCAAATAACTTGGTTAGGGAATCAAACATCTATTTAGGTGTAATTAGAGAGGAAACCTATGGTATGATATGATCCTTGATTGAATCAGCAATAATCCTTTTAGCCATGACCAATTTCTTCTTGTGTAAGGCCTTAGCCTCATCTCCCTTTGGAACTGGAACCTCTTCATTGATGTAAGAGTCCAACTCATTCTATTCCAGGGGATCTAATACTTTGAAACTCAGAAGTTATCAGCTCCCTCAATATTTTCATCAAGCTTGATATGATGAGACATATTTAACAGAGAACCTCAAATGGAAATGCAAAATATTTAGATCTTACCAGGTTAAGATGTCGGAACCGGATCTAGAGCTGAATTTCTACAGAGTTAGTTTTCTAGTTTAGGAGCAGATTAGGGTTTCACTTTGCCAGAGTTATACCCAACCAAAAACTTTGATATTGATCTCTAAACTTCGATTTTGGGGAGGAGATCAATCGAGGCCTGGGCTCACTCAAAAATTGCACTTATGTGGAAAGCCTTAATTTCCGGCAGTAGTGTCGGGTCAAAAACTAAAAATGTTTAGAATTTGATTTTGCTTCGATAGAAAGATGCGCCCTAGAGAGGAGAGTCATCCCAACCTCCTTTTTCTGAAAATATATGGAGAGAGATCCAATGAGTAGGAATCCCTAGCTTCAGCAGCTACACAATGTCTTCTTCTCAGGTTAGCTCTGATACCATGTTAGATTTTTAACATTTAAGCTATCTGATCTTAGGATTTTATCTAAGAGAATAACACGCACAACAATCAATCACAAGAGACAATGAAAAAAAATATTTTCCTCAGGGAAACCATAAAGGAGAAAACCCCACAACTTCCTCAGAGATAGAATCAACACCAAAAGTAAAACCCAAAGACAATAAGATGATCTCCTGATTGTAGTAGTCTCTCTCTCTCTTGTCCCAGCTTCTTCTCTCTCTCTCAGTTATGCGCTACAACTGAGTGTGAGTGAATGTGTATGAATGTGTGTTAAATAGAGAGGCTCCCTCTATATTTATACTAATTCCCTACTTGACAATAACTAACTAGGGTCGACTTCTCTAGGAGAGTCTAATAACCCTAGGGCCCCACAACTGTAGGGACTTTAACCTTTGATCAATAAGGAGGGTTATACTCTATGAATTTACATGACTATTTTACATAATTGAATCTCTCGATCAGAACATCGGGGCATGACATGACTCAATTACATTACAGATACTTCCCTAAACAAACCTTAGGGTACAATACATAAGATATACAGGTGAATACATTCCGAAGTTACAAATACATAAACAAAACATATCTATGAGATTCTGTTATAAAAAACTCTCTATATAAGGAAAAAATAATATGATTTGGGATTTTGTAATTATCTAAATATTCCATGACCTTTTTGTATTTTTACTGCATTCTTTTTTTTACGGCAACATTTTAAGTTGAAACCCTCCTCATCTTTAGAGAATATGAACCAAACTATTACTCAGAAAACATATATGAAAGATTCTATGAGAAAATTCTGTCCATATCTGGAAGAAATAATATGATGCAAGATTTGACAGTTATCTAAATATTCCATTATAATTTTGGATTTTTACTGCATTATGAATTTGACACTTATGTTTCGAGTAGAAACCTTGCTCATATTTAGGGAAGCAGAACCAAAATAATAATGAGAAAAAATGTCTACAACATTCTATGAGTAAATCCACTCCTTATAAGGAAAAAATAATATAATTCATGGTTTCACAGTTATCTAAATATTCCATGACCTTTTTGTATTTTGACTGCGTTATGAATTTGACACCAATGTTTCCAGCAGAAACCCTGCTCATCTTCAAGGAAGAAGAACCAAAATATCACTGAGTTAACATATGCACGAGCATCTGTGAGCAAATCCTCTCCATGTAAGGAATAAATAATATTACTTAGGATTTTATAGTTCTATAAATATTCCATGACCTTTTTGAATTTTTAATGGATTTTTAATTTGACACCGACATCTAGAGTAGAAACCTTGCTCACCTTGAAGGAAGTAGAACCAAAATATTACTTAGAAAACATAAATGTGAGCTTCTGTGATAAAAATATCTCCATATAATGAAGAAATAAAATGGTTCAAGCTTTCATAGCTATCTAAATATTTCATAAACCTTTTGGATTTTTACTCTGTTGTGAATTTGACACCGACGTTTTGAGCAAAAACCCATCTCATATTTAGGGAAGTAGAAACAAAATATTACTGAGAAAACATATGTGCCAGCTTCTATGATCAAATCCTCTTCTTGATTCTGTGGCTATATAAATATTCCATTACCTTTTTGTATTTTTACTGCGTTATGAATTTGACACCGATGTTTCCAACATAAACCCTCCATATCGTCAGGGAATCATTACCAAAACATTACTTAGAAATCATACTTGTAAGAACCTATGAGGAAATCCTCTCCATATAAGGAAGAAATAATATGATTCAAGCTTTCATAGTTATCTAGATATTCCATGACCTTTTTGGACTTTTACTGCATTATGAATTTGACAGCAACGATTCGAGTAGAAACCATACTCATCTTAAGAGAAGAAGAACCAAAAGATTAATGAGAATATGCTGAAAACATCGATGTCAAATTCATAATGCAGTATAAATCCAAAAAGTTCATGGAATATTTATAATTTTTCCTAACATTGCTATTTTTTTTCTATTTTATAAAAGTTCTGATAACTTTATCAATATTCTTGCTTATATTGTTTTAGTTGTATTTTTGTGGTTATTTAGGATTTAATATCTTTATATCAGATATATTTTTATTTTAAGTTGAGTGGCAAGATTCTTTCTATAGTTTAATTAAGCATTCACCTGCTCGATTTTTCTTAGAAGCAAATGGTATAGTTTATATGAATTGTCTCACAAACCCTTAAATTACCTTAATTTTTTTTTTTATGATTTATTATCCATACTTGTTGCAACTAGAATCTTATTGGTCATAACATACTATTTACTCAATTACATTGATGGGATTTCTTATTGTTTTAATGGTTTTGTTGATAGGGTGTTTCGTTTTCTTAGTGTCGACTCCATTTCTAGTGACAAAGTTGGTCGCAACCTTGCCAAGGTGATGTTTAGTTTTAAGTTATTAACGTAATGGTTTGTTCCTCTAGGAATAGAAACCTACACCTATGGCTTTGTCCTATATGCACTTGTTAACATTTATATGATAAAAGCTTTATGTTAAAACCACCTTTCAAATGAGTTTGGAAAATGTGGATATATATTTGTTTATTGAAAACGATGGTAGTTTGTTAAGAGATATTGGAAGGATTTGTAGTGATCATAAGATAAGTTTCAAGCCATGGTTTAAGATTCTACCCCACAATATTTACAAGCCTGAAGGGTGATGGTATAATGTATGGCTATTTTATAAAGTTTTTATATAGTAAAGCAGCCATGGGAGATAGAAGGTGGATGCAAATAGTGAGATCGAGGGTTTAACAAAGGTTTTAATAACATGCATTAATTCTCTCTCAAAACCTTGGCTACGAATCGACATCGCAGTGAGCCAATTTATTTGACATGAATTCTATGAATGCACAAAGGAGAGAGGCCCAATATTGACCATCCACTTGTCCTTGATCCAAATTAAAAGTTTTCTATGGTTTAATATCACATTCATACTATCATGAGGGATTCTTTGTCTATTTCGTTGTAACGATGGTTGGAGATTTCTGCTCAGCCACTCCATAGTGTTGCGTATCCCACCAGGATTTCCCTTTGGGGTGTGCACTAGTTGTTTGATTTCAACATTGTGATTTTTAAGTTGATTAAAGGTTTTAATTAATGTTTTAACAGTTGTGTGGCTACCATTAATCCTCTTCTCAACCATTGTTTTTATCGATGTAAGGATAAGAGGAGAATCAGTTTGCTTGTCTTTCATATCGAGAGAGTTCTACAAGACAAAAGGTTTTAAATAACAGGCAAGAAGTTTTAATTTCAAAACTTCAATTCATTAATGTAGTTTGTAGTTTGGGGACAGTACTGGCCAGTTTTTTCATGTTCTCATAGGTAAAAGGAAGAAGAGGGAAACCAGAAGGAGCCAACCCTTGGATGTCTACACATCTAGCAAAGGTAATCCTTCTCTCTACCTTAATAATTATAAGTATTGCATGTCAATTTTAATTGGATCATAATTTCAGCATTCTGTTTGGCAAGTGAAACTTATGTGTAAATGAAAGGGTACCTAAATATTTGTATAATCTTAGATTCACCCTTATGGGTCTAACTCGCATTTGAAGGTAATTTTATAGAGTGTGCATTTTTTGTTAAACATGTTATAGTTTAAAAGAAAGGGATTACGCAACTTAACTATCTATGTGGATGTAGGAGCTCAATGCATGGGCCATGTGAGAGCATAAATAGGGTTACCTCCTCTCGAGCTTCATTCTTCATTGCGAAGAGGTGAGGGATTCTACGACGAACTTTGTTAATAGGAAGTGTTTAATAATTTAGTTTATCATTGTTTACACTAATGCGAGTCTGTCCATGTGCATTTATAGACTAGTACATCATGGATTTTTCATTGTACACTTGGATAAACAAATAGTTCCAAGTATGCCTCATTTTGGTTTGCAATTAAGCTCAGTTCCCAGTTGCTCAGTTTCGAGGTTATGGGAAAAGAAGGGTGTTAGTACAGGAATTTGTTGCATCAAAATTCTAGATTCTGGCAATGTACTTATCAAGAGACCTCATTTTCCACTGCCAAAATATCCAAAACCTTGAGCTTTTTATGTTTCGTTTCTTCACCTCTTTTTCAAATTTTAAATATTACTGTTCAAATTGTTGGAGCTTCGCCAGTTTCGGATGTTCTCACATTGCCATAAAAATATCATGAGTTAATTTTTATACAAGTTAAAGGGTTTTCATCCATCTGCATGTCAGGTTCATATCATAAGAGCTAAAGCTAGCACTCTCATCAGGGTCCCAGAAGAATCTACAGGTATATATATTTTCCCAACACCTTGAGTCCCAAGTGCCAATGCGACTGTTTGGTGACCTATTCAAATATTTTAATAGGCAACATCAACATTACAACATACAAGTCTAGATCAATGTTCCAAGTGCTAAGCTCAATGTACTATTCCATATAACTTATCGAATTATTTGGGAAGCAATTTAATATTTAAATATATTTTAGTTGTTTCTCCCAATCAAAATGGGATATGTCCTATATAGAAGAAAGATTAAAACAAAGTGCTAGTAAACAGATGTTTGAATTTTACGTGTTTCATGTGATAAATACAATCATTTACAAATTCTTGAATACACTTGCAAAAGTGCCAAGTTGGAGCATTTATTATACATGAGTAGAGTCGTGTGCAGATCCTACAGTCTTGTATGAGATCGACCTATCAACTAAAGTCTCGTCAGAGTGAGATGCCTCACTAGGATTAGGAAAATCATCTAACCACAAATGTAAATTATACAAAAAGGAAGTGGATCGCATTGATGAGTACTCAGCTGCTAAGATGAGAACAAAATCTAGTTTTTAAGCTAATCATTAATTTCTTCTGCTTCTTTTTAGCTTTAATATTATACTTATATGCAGGGTATTGGGTGTTATATTTTTATCATTTAAGCAATATGATCTTAGGATCTGATCTAATAGAATAACATGCACACCAATCAATCACAAGAAACAATAGACACAAGATATTTTCCTCGGGGAAACCATAAAGCAGAAAATCCTGCAACTTAGTCAGAGATAGAATGAGCATCAATGACAGTAGTAAAACCCAAAGATAGAAAAGATGATCTCTATAGCTGTTCTCTCTCTCTCACTCATGCGCCCCAGTGGGTGAGTGTGTGTGTGATGTGTAGAAATGAGAAGAACCTCACTTCTATTTATATTATTTTGTTCACTTTATGTCCACTCCAACATATTGGCCTCACTTAACAATTACTTACAAGGTCCGATTTCTCTAGGAGAGTCTAATAACCCTAGTGCCCCACAAATGTGGAAACTTTTCCCTTCTATCAACAAGGAGGGTTAACCTTAACTCAATTGTGGGGACTATTGTCCCGGATTACAATGGAGGGTTAACCTCAATGACTTTACATGACTTTTTTACATTATTAATTCTCCCGATAGGAACATCAGGGTATGGCATGACTCAATTACATCACAAATACTTCCCGATAGAACATCGTGGTACAATAAATAAGATATACAAGTGAATACATTCCAAAGTTACAAATACATCAACACTCCCTCTTAACTAGGAAGGTATGATCTTGACACAATTTATCAGCACAAGTCGTCTTCTCTGTATCATCTGGATCATCATCAAGTCATATTCATTTCAAGTCATCTTCATCTTAAAGTCATCTTCATCACTTGATATGGATCATCACTGGATCATTATCAATTCTGGATCATCACTTCATCTAGAGCATCATTGGATCATCATCAAGTCTCGATCATCACTTGATCTGGAGCATCACTTTATCATCACTTGATCTGGAGAATCACTAGATCCTCATCAAGTATGGATCATCACTTGATCTAGGGTATCACTACATCATCATCAATTCTAGATCATCACTTGATCTAGAGCATTACCAGATCATCATCAAGTCTGTATCATCACTTAATCTAGAGAATCACTAGATCATCATCAAGTTTGGATCATCAATTGATCTGAATCATCAATGTGTTATCATCACTGGTGCTATCTCAATTATAATCATCACAGGAAGTTCTACAGAGCTAGCCCTTTTTCATGTGGGTTGCAGGCCTAGCCTTCATCTAGGTCTTCATCGTCTTCAACACTTATATCTGACCATGGAATGAACCATGTCAGAAAGGCCTTCCCAACACTTACATTTGACCATGGGAGAAACACATCCAGGAACCATGTCAAAAAGGTACGCCTAGCACTCGCATTTGACCATGGGATGAACACTTCCAAAACCCATGTCAAAAAGGCCCAACACTCACATCTGACCTCATCTTGTCAAAAAAGATCTGCACTTACATTTGACCTCATCATATCAGAAAGGTTGTGCACTTACATTCGACCTCATCATGTCATAAAGGCTCAACACTTACATCCGACCTCATCATGTTAAAAATGATATGCACTTACATCCGAACTCATCATGTTATAAAGGATATGCACTTACATTCGACCTCATCTTGTCAGAAAGGCATCGTACTTACATCCTATCATGTGGGAACACATCCCTAAATCACATCAGAATGGCTCTGCAATGATCATGTGGGAAGACATCCCACAATCACATCAGAATGTCTCTGCACGAATCATGTGGTAACAAAACCCACAATCACATCAGAGAATCTCTACACTTACATCTGATCATGTGAAGCTCCACCTTCCACCATGTCAGAAGGGTACACAGACTCATCACTTCCCCTTGGAAGGAACCTCGATCTAGAGAACACCAAGCTTCTCCTCGAAGTACTCAAAATTCAGTCTGTCCATTTCTAGCATAGAATCACATCAGGGTTGATTACATCCAAGGATAACCTGCGAGCTTCGCTAGGACCGATTACATTCAAGGACAACCTATAAGACTGATTACGTATGAGAAACCTACGAGCTTTGCTAGTATTTATGCTCAGACAACCTATCTTACCAGCTATGCTAGAACTCCCTCTTTTGAGAGATCTCGTTCTGGATCACAAACTGGAGCTTCACTGCTCCTCTCTACATCATACAAAAATTCAAGTCAGATCAATAAAATCAAATAGTAGTTTTCAAAAGAAACATACTAGCTCCCAAATAGAAAGTGGCAACATATTTTTCCTAGGTTGTACTCAGTACCACACAGGACAGCTTCCTGCTACACCAAGAAGTGCTCTTCCTATCAATCGCACTGCCTACCCAATCCGAATCCACATAACCCTCTAGGTTAATATTCTGATTCGCCTCATACTTGAGCCCATAATAAACTCTACCCTTCAGGTACCTCAATGCATGCTTTGCAATCATCAGGTGAACATGTATCAATGTGTTCACAACAAAGCAAATATTTGGTCTCATATTCATCGGGTACATCAAGGAACAAATCATCTGATGATACATCGCGGCATCAACCATCTCTGATTAAGCATCACTCAATAGATTTAGTTTCGATTCCATAGGTGTGGCCATGGCCTTGCAGTCCATCATCCTGAACCTCTTCAGGATCTCTACTGCATACTTCCCTTTTTCTAGGGAGATTCCATCCGCATTCTGCTGCAGCTCCATGCCTAGAAAGTAGTGCATCATATCCAAGTCCTTCATCTAGAACTTGGAAACAAGTCTCCTTCTTGCAACTTTAATGAGTTCCTCTTTTCTATCAGGAACAAGTCATCGACATATAACAAGAGCATCACTAGTATTCCGCCTTCAACCTTGAAGTAAAGGTTGGAATCTGCTTTACTCTTAGTAAATACTAGAGCCATCAGTAAGCTGTCCATCCTATTGTACCATGTCTAACCTCAGGATGTTCTATAGTTACACCCTCTGAAGTGGAGCATAATTCTCCTTCTTCCTTCCGTACTTTATGCATTGAAACGTTCTGTATTGGAGTGATAAGTAGCTTCCTCTGCTACTAATATTCCATGTATCCATCTAGGGTCACTTGATACAAATATCCTTTATCTTGAAAACATTCTTCTTGCACCCATTTGTGAGATTTTCATCCTCTATATCCTTTCATATTCAACCTTGTAGCAAAGGTTAAGATCTTCATCACTCTAGGTGATCTTCAAGATCCTCATGTATGTGTTATCCCATGGGTGCCTTCTGAGCTCATACAAGGCCTTATTTCATTTGCACACATGAGTCTTCCTTCCATGTGTCTTAGCTTCCAATGGATGCAAATTTCTCTTCACAGTCTATGCCTTCTTTTCATGAGAAGCCTTGTGCTATGAATCTTGCCTTGTATCCCATGATGTTTCCATCTACTGCATGATGGAACTACGAACTTCCCTTCAGGTCTCGATACTGCATCCTAGACATCATTCTTGTTGAACTGGTCTTCCCTTTCTTCTTGGCTAATTCTTCATCAATGATGTCACTGCATTCGTCATATTATTCTTCATCTTGGATTATTTCTCGAACTGTCGTCACTTTTTCTTTAGAACAATTCTAAACCTTCTTTGCTTGTAGGTGATTGTACACTATCTTTCCTACAAGTCATATCCACTAGTTGTATGGTTAGAAACACTTCATAACGTATATTCATAATGAAAAGTTCTTATGCATAAATATATGATGATGCAACTATTTTATCCAATGCAACATTCATCCATATCTCACGGAAACTTTCTAGATGCCTTCCATCTCTACCAGGACAACATTGAGATTGTGCACTAATGCAATATGTCAGCAAACTGGTTTCATTCTAGATAAGTATCAATGGAAAGTTGTATAGCACCATGGGAAACTTACCCATCACATGCATATTAGTAGTATATTTTCATTAATGTAAACATTTTATCATGCATAATATATCAACTGAATATAAATAAATGCATAACAAAACAATATCATGAAATGCCAATTGAATACTTAGCTTTATTTGTTTCATGGGTAGACTCCTTATTTTAGCTTCATTATCTTCTTCATTCACAACAACATCATTTCTTATCCAAATGCTCAATATGGATAAGAGGATCTTCAAGAATTGAGTTCTTCATGTTCCTCATCACTTGAGGTATCTTCTTTGAATAGTGAAATCTTGATCTTCATCCTACCGTCTTCATTTCTCTTATTATGAGTCGAGCTTCATTTTATGTGTACTCTTCCCAAAGTCTACTGAAAGTAATCACTTGCTTTTGGCACACATTCCTCAAATGAATGAATCCCATGATCCTGGGAGGCCATTCAAGGTGGTTATCACAATTTTTTCATTCTCCACTTCTTCTTCTATTACTTCAATCTATTCTTTGATTTGAGAGACCCTCGTAAAGTATGATTGTATGGTGTCTCCATTCTGGATGTTCACATTCTTCAACTGGTTTCTCAAAGAAATCTTCGATTTATGTTCTTTCCTTCAAATAGCTTGGTTAAGGAATCAAACATCTCTTTCGGTGTCATTATTGAAGACACTTGTGGTATAAGGTGATCCTCTATTGAATCATCAATGATCTTCTTGGCCTTGACCAAGTTCTTCTTGTGTAAGGCTTTTAGCCTCATCTCCCTCTAGAACTAGAACCTCTCTACTTATGTAGGTGTCCAATTCATTTCCTTCAAGAACTAGTGAAATCCTATATTTCCATGCTTGGAATTTGTCAGCCTCACCAATCTTGTCATCAAGCTGGTGTGATTAGTCATCTTTAAATGAGAACCTCAACTGTAAATAACAAAATATTAGATCTTACTGATTTGAGGTGTCCATCCTGGTTATGGAGTTAGTTGATCTAGGGTTTGTCAGAGACACCCTAATTTTGAAAACTTGGAATCTTTCATATCTAATTGGATATAAAGATAGACCTATTCAAGGTGAGTTGTCCAATGTACTCCTCTTCTGAAAATAGTGGAGGGAAGGTCCCAGAACAGGAAGCCCTAGTTTACCAATTTCTTCTACAATTCCTGATACTTTTTTTTCGTTATCTCTAAAAGGTCTACTCCTCTGTTTCTAAAAGTTTGTAATAAGGTATCCTTGTATGTCCTTGTTCCAAAACCATAGGTTTTATCAGCATTGGTTTCACCAATTGGGACTTATGAGAATTTTCCCAAGGTGACCTGTTTCAGGATTGTTCAACATAGCGAAGTTGTACGGACTACCACGTGTCATTGTTTCATCTTCGGGGTATGGAACTTTTATCACAGAAATTAAAGTCTGTGAAATTTTTGGAACATCTTGAGAAATTTCATTTGGACCTTCCAAGCTCGTGATATAGCAATTATTCCCAGGTGTCCTGTTTGGGGAGGAATCTTGGGAGAGGTTGGAACCCTAACTTGGAGGAATCATATATCCTATAATATAGGGAATATGAGGCTGAAACATGCAAATAGTGTACATCAAGAATTTATCTTTGACCTATGAAAGTTTCGGCACCTGAGCCTTCTCCAATATCGAGATATAAAGAATCTACCAAAACTATTAGTTTGAGTATTTTAGGGTTTTTCAAGCCTGGGGTCAAACTAGGGTTTGAATTTCCTAGAGTTTCACCCAACCAAAATTATTGAACTAGGTCTCTAAACTTTGATTTTTATGAGGAAAGAAATCCTATGCTGGGCTCACTCAAAAATTCTTTTTTTGTAAAAATCCCTAATTTCCTGCACCAAATTAACAACCAAGAATCCTCATACCTACAAGCGGAATCTATTTCAATGGCTAGAAACCCTACATAGTCAAACATACAGTATTATCAATCTCATAGACATTTTTGACCTCTATTCAAGATAACTGAATAACTTGGGAGCTACCATGTTCCACCTAGCCATGACTCGAAACCATTGCCAGTTTCAATCTGGATCTCTCGAGCTGGTTCCAACATGCAAGTAGCTTATAACTCCTAAGGTGAGGCTTCCCTATCTAGTATAAGAGGTTCTGTATTAGAGGTTGTAGTATAAGAGGTTCTGATATAAGAGGTTCTAGTATAAGAGGTTCTGAGTGGAAGAATGCATAGCCCTGTCGTAGGCATGCTGCACATACTGGATCTGTTCATCCCATAACTTAGGATGCTTGTTGCAATAGCCTCAAAGCAAATGGACAACTGTCCTATTAACTACCTCTGTCTATCCATCGGTCTGTGGATGGAAAGTGGTGCTACTCTTCAGCTTGGTGTCCATCATGCACCATAATTTTGTCCAAAACTCTCCAAGGAATCGGGAGTCCTGATCCAAGATAATGGACATAGGAAGTCCAAAGTGAACCCATACATGCTGAAAGAAAAGAGAAGCATCCTGCTGTGCAGTGACCTAATTTTTACATGGCATAAGAATACACATCTTGATAAACCTATCCACGACCACATACAAGTAGTCATGACCCCTCCTAGACATAGGAAAACCCCCCACAAAATCCATGGAAATTCTTTCCCAAGGATGGGAAGGAATAGTAAGTGGTGAGTACAGCCCCAATTTTGTATTCGTGGGCTTACAAGTGGAGCACATCACACACCCCTTTACATATTTTGTTACAATGTCTTTCATGCGAGGCCAATACACAAGTCTTTGCAAATGAGCCAAAGTCTTACCTACCCAAAAATGCCCTGATATAAGAGAAGTATGAGCTTCTCGTATTACATGGACTCTTTCACTGATAGGAACACATAACTTGCCCAAATGATAGAGCAACTTTCCCTGCAAATAGTAGTCTTCCACCTATGTGCCATTGGTTAGCTTCTCATAAATCTCTTTGAAATCATCATCAGTAGCATACTGCTCAATATAACTTTCATGGGATAAAGAAGCATTTTTCAAGACAATAGATGCAACAATAGGAGGTCTAGAAAGCATATCTGCCACTTTGTTACTAGTACCCTTTTTGTACTTGGTAACTATGGACAACCTGTACATGCCCACATTAGGAAGAGGGGCATCCTGCTGGAGATGAATCTCATGCTAAATCTCCCTTTTGGGAGGCAAACCTATAGGTTCCTAAAATATTTCATCATAGTTAGCCACAATATCAATCATAGCCTTTTTATGAGAAGGATCACAACCTTTGAAAGCATTGGATGCTTCAGCATCTTTGGCTCTCACAACCATGAGCATGTATCTCTTAGTAGTGTTGATGAGTCTCTTCATCTATCCTGCACTAACAAGAGAGGTGTTAGCCTTCATACTGTGAGCTCTCACAATGTACTCCACCCCATTTTTGGTGAGATGGTACTTGTTATCATGACGGAAGAATACTGCTTTTTGATCATACAAGTATGGGCTTCCCAATACGATACGGTAGATGTCAAGAGGAACAACATCTAATTCCACCTCATTGATCAACTTTGAAGCAATATCAAACCTTAATTTGCATTGCTTAGTCACCTGTAGCTTAGCATTATCACATACCCATCCAAGAGAATAAGGCTTGGGGTGAGGTTTAGTCTGTATGCCCAACTTCTTAACAACTGATTCTGAGATCAAATTTACTTGAGAACCTGGATCAAATAATGTTTCAATCTTTGTATGCATAGACACAACTATGATGTGAAACAACTCACTTCTTCTTTTATCATTTTATTTAGAAACATGAGTAGAACTTGAACCAGTATGAGGAGTTTTGTTACCTTGCATTCCCACGACTGTAATCATGGTTTCGTCGCCTGAGTCGGAACCCAAATCTCGTTGCACTGTTGCAATATTCTTTTTCTTCTTTTTGCTTCCATAATGCTTTGGCCTCTGTTCAGGATGCAACTTCCAACAAATTTCTTCATCATTCCCATTAATGTCGCAATGGTTGCAATGGAGCTTTCCTCCTTCCTTCTTGGCAGTAGATGTGTTCTTGCTCTTGTCTTTTTTATTGAATTTGTGGTTGTTGTTGTGCTTGAAAGGCTCCTTCTGATGGTCTTCTTGCAAATGATTCCCCCTTCTCTCAAGATGAGTAGCCTGAACACTTGCTTCATCCACACTAGTAGGATTAAACAACAGCAAAGTATGGCGTAGATAATGATGAAGAGCACCAATGTACTTCAAAAGAGTGTTAGGAGAATCTAAAGAAATATTCAACTCTAGAGATTTCTTTCTAAATTCTTCAGTAAAATTATGAACACTCTGACCCTTGGCTTGTCTAAAACTTTTCCAATCCATCATAGCCTTTTGGACATAACCCAACGGATAAAATTGCTTACATAAAGCAGAAATGAAAGCAGACCACAATGAGAGAAGATTATCCATTTGTTTGCTACCTTGCTAAAGCTTGCTTTCCCACCATACAAGTGCAGTGCCTATCTGCCGAAGTGAAGCCAACTAAATATTCACATATTCTTCTTTGATCTACTGGACTCGGCAATAGACCTAAATTTTCCTTATCCAATTGTTTAACTTCTCTGCATTCGCTTCCCCATTGAACATGGGAAAATCAAACTTCACATCGAGTTTCAATAAGGGCTTCTTTTGAGGCTCTTTGTGATGAACCTTGGAATCCTGAGAATGAGATGAGGAAGAAGCACTTGAACTTGTGCTTGAAGCTGAAGGTGAAGAGGGAGGCTCAGGAGGCTCTTCACCACCTCCTCCTTGGTTAACTGAAGCGTTGTCTTCATCCTTCACTTCTTTGTCTTCCTTCTTTACTTCACTACCTTTTATTTCTTTTGCCATGCATTCTTCATAGTCTGCAAACAACTTGTCTACCTTGTCGGCCATCATGGAGAAGACCTTGTGAAATTTTGCCTCCATCTCGATGCGGGCATCGTTAGCATCCATCTTCCTCCTTCGGTGTGCACGTTCGATCTCGGAATTATAAGGCTCTAATGTACCCTCACCAGCTTGTAGTTTAGCCCTTGTGAGCATCCACACTCACAATCCAATGTCAAATAGTCCTTCTCTTATACCACATGATCTGAAAACAAGATCTTTGCTACTCTATGACGTTAACATGAACTGCATAAAGAGCATGAACGAAGCTCACAAATCCATAATAAGAGAACCAAATAGCATAGACAACATGCACATAAAGACAACAAGTTGATAACGGAGTTCGTCCAGGATGGACTACGTCTCCGGGCCTGCTTCTCAATAGGAGGGCCAATCTATAATCTCAGCATAAGGAAAAATACATGGCAATGATACAATGATACCTTGGCGACAATGTTTAGGAAAAGAACTGCTGCCCAAAACACAACAAGACTGCTTCCAGCAACTCCGAAGCTTGAAGACGGTGTAAAACGAGTATAAACACTCGTACCTTCCTCCTGCAGAGCTACACAATCTCCCTTCTCTCCTTTAGCTACAGAGTCTCCACTCCAAAGCATGAGTGGGAAATGGCAAATGAAGGGGTTTATATAGGTTAGCTTGCCCTTCTTCACATGACTCTCATGGATTCCTTTGGTTGCAACTAATTTTACTATCTTGGCCTTGGTTACAACTTCCCCAAGTTGGTTTTCATATGGTTGGGCTTTTTATTAAATAATAAACCAACTTGTTACAACTTCTTTACAAATATGGCATGTTTGTTTTTGGTTACAACCATGCATTAACTTCATAACAACTCAAGGAATAAAATAAATGAGTAATATGTGAGTAATTTTTCCACTCATTTCAAATATTAATCATTTTACAATTTCTCATGAGTAAATATATGAATGTCCTAAAACTCATTTCAAGCACAAATGCATGCATGCTAGTCATCATGCCACATCACCATGCCACATCACCATGCCACATCACCATGCCATGTCATCATGCCACATCACCATACCATGTCATCATGCCACATCAGCATGCCATGTCATCATGCCACATCAACATACCATGTCAGCATGCCATGTCATCATGCCATGTCAACATGCCACATCATCATGCCACATTATCATGACACATTATCATGCCATTTCAGCATGCCACATCACCATGCCATGTCATCATGTTTGTACAGTATGGATTCCACGTGTCACCTTGTCAGTGGTGCCACGTGGCACCTCTGTTTGCCAAATTTTCTTGTTGACCTTATAGAACAGAACACGATAACTTTCTCATACGAAGTCCGTTTGAGGTGAAATGAATGCCATTGGAATCATCTCGACGAGCCCTTCGATCTGGTGTTGGTTTTGCTGATATTGGAGGAATTAAAAAAAATTTCCTTCTTGGATCCTCCTGGATCAACGAGCTTGACACCGAATGGGAACCATGCTCACATGCATCTGTTTTATTTTTTAATGAGCTTGACCAGGTATGGTAACCAAATTTGTTCCAAAAAAATCTACTCAAGCGAACTCAATTTAGATCTCCCTAGTCCAAGTGCATCTAGAACAAATCAAATAAATAATAAAATCTACTTTCCTAGATCAAATAGAAATGCAAGTTAATTAGATGGATTACATACCTGAAATATGAAAATCCTCTTCTCTCTTTGTTGATCCAATCTCCAAAACCTTCATATATTCAGCTACAAAACCCTGTAGATAAAGTGGAAACAAGCAAATAATACATGTGTATCCAAACATGAATTGATCTAAGCTAACAATTAAGGAAGGAACCTCTAAACATTATCAACACAACAATGCTTATCAAAAGAGATTTGTATTGATGTAATCAAGGAGATACATAAATTTACATAAAAGAAGGAATGTCACAACCTAGCCTTAATGCTGCAACTTTCCATCCAGTAATCCAAGCCAAAGAAAGCCTCCAAAGTAATATAGTAAGCCTCCCAAAGGATGATGGGGATCAACTAGAAATTCCACCAGCATAAAGGTACCATAGTCCTTTCCCCCTTCACAATGGAGAGAGGGTTCAATTTATAAGGCTAAAGGGATAGAGTAGGTTGAGGACTAGGAGGATGGATCTAAGGGCTCTTCCCACTAGGTTAGGAACTAAATGCCACCTCACCTAGAATGTAGGGAAATTCCTCCACCTCATTCACCTTCGAGAAGAATCGCGAAGGTTCTGTTTTTTCTCTCAAAACACCACCGATGCACCTTCATGAAGGGAAAGAGCATCGTCGATGCACCTAGCAGTAGGAGACAGAGCGTCGGCACCGACACACCTAGAATGAAGGGAAAGAGCACCATCGGTGCACCTAGAATGAACGGAAAGAGCACCGAATTATCTATAGAGGATAAAAAGGGTGGGAACAACCTCAAATAAACCCAATTTAGAAGAGAGAAATTTGGGGATTAGGCAAAGGGTTGACACATGGATCAAGAGGACAAGATTTCGGTGTAAGAATGGTTGATCTTCACTCTCATGGATGTAATCAAACCATAATTATAGCACACCACATTTGTTGAAAGATCCATCTAGACATTATTTTAAGTCACTATGTCTACCCATATTGTCTATGACACATTATGTTATGGATGAAATCTCTATATGACATTGGAGGCAGTGTACTTGACGATTCCTACATAGGGTTAGGATGAAAAAAATGATGTATATGTGCAAATGTATGATAATATATATCAAAGTCTATGTGTTATCTACAATAGCAAGTGTTATGGATGGTATTGATTCTAACATACCAAGGTTTCATTTTTCAAAAGTTCTTTTCGCGAGCCTTACCTCTACGTGGGAAACTTTAAATATCTCGAGCAATTGAGTTTATGTCATGTCAAGATAATGTTTAACATGAGGTTCATTATTCATAGAATCCCTAAATCGCTTTAACACATCCTATGTGTTAGAAGAAGTCCTAATGCTATCATTCCAAAAAGCGTGCAGTAGTCCCTTAGTTCATCCAACTAACTTCATGTATTTATGGGAAAACATATCGCTAAACTCCCATAATGTTTCCATTTGTCCCTATACATCAACTTTGTCTCTTCTTACTATATATTTTTTAAGTTCCTTTGGATGCAAAGGCACAATTTGTGATGTGCATTTAAGTAAATGGCATTGTCTTGTGGATCTACTTACAATTGATTCATCCAAGACACTACGAGCTGCATTACAATCCTGTGAATGATTTTTTTTACCAATCAATGTGAATGCAACAACAAGATATTTAACAATGTGATTACTTGATTCGATATTCTTTGATGTTCTTATGTCTAACTTTCTTCTAACAGTTTCCATACTCCTATATTTAGTCAAAGATAAAAACAATTGGCATTTACCAGCTTCATATTTTTTATCAAAATATTATTTCATTATCTGAGGACAATGATGAAGGATAGTGCATTTAGCCACCTTACCTTCCATGGAAGTTAATTCACTCTCTCCCACTTGTATGCATTTATTATTTATCTTTCGCATTGATATGATATTTTTTGTCATTTGAAATGTAGGAGTAATGTTTACATCCACTACAAGATGACAACTTCGATTAGGATATTGAACCATCTGGCATGGTTGTTGCGGAGCCACATTTGCATCGTCAATAACATAATGATTGAACTTATTATTCACAAATTTATCCGCTTAATAATGCACCAATATTTTCATCTCCCCCATAACCAGCTTCCATTAACGTTGCATTATCCTCCTCAACCTATGCATCAGGTATATGTTCTTTTCCAGGAGATGTTGAGGCGCAAGTATTTGATGCAAAGTGTGGTGTTCCATCCATTCAACTCGATACTGAAATGTGGGTCATTGGAGAATGTATGGTATTGTCCAATATCAAATTCATCATTTTCGACTCTTTCTCTGGGGTATCCAACATTGTATTTTCTATTG
This sequence comes from Pseudotsuga menziesii, assembly GCA_001517045.1. Taxonomy (NCBI): domain Eukaryota; kingdom Viridiplantae; phylum Streptophyta; class Pinopsida; order Pinales; family Pinaceae; genus Pseudotsuga; species Pseudotsuga menziesii. The sequence continues at coordinate 144,537 of LPNX010875343.1, read as the reverse complement.
AACTGATGTGCTTCACCTATGGAGCAGGAATGGAAAATATTTACTCATTGATTGAATGTCGGAAATTTATTGACTCTTCCCTCTTCTTTTTTTAGCTTCTTTCGGTGTAAATGCCTTCCTCACTGATTTCCATCCTCTATTACGTACATTTCCCATTGAAATCGACCCAAACTTGTACAATACCTATGAATTTGTGTAATAAATGATGAAATGGTAGGTTGAACAGTTATTTGTGTGTGGGTTCGGAGGAATTATGTCTTTTGCTACAGTAAAACTGGCCCACAACCTGCAACCAATATTTTTTATAAAACCCATATCGCATATGCGATATATCACATGTTTGTTTTAATAATATGTGTTATATCACACATGTGTTATGCATAGAATGGTTTACACCTAACAGTCACTATGTAAAACATGATAATCATATCGCATATGTGATATAATGGATATGCGATGTAACACATATGAAAAATATCGCATATGCGATTTAGTGGATATGAGATAGGGGAAATTAGCATTACATTGATTAAGCTAAAAGAAGGGGGGATTCAAAGGAAGGAGAGAAAGGTTTAGATGGAATCGTAGGAGGGAGGGATTGGTAGGGGAGAGATATGGGTGGGATAAAGGGAGGAGAAATATAAGGGGAAGGAAGGGATCGGTAAGGGAGAGATATGAGGGGGGAATGAAGGGAGGAGAAATATAAAGGAAAGTGATTGATGGGAAGGGAATAAATATAAGTGAGAGGAAGGAACGGGGTAAGAGATATAGGGGGGATGGGAGAGGGAGATTGTAATGTCCCTAAAATCCCTAAATAAATAAAAAAATATTTGTAGGTTAATAAAACTGTTAGATATCAAGGACATCTTCATTTTTACTGCAAAATAAAAGCTTGTTTGAAGAACTAGGCCTAAGCTATGCTTTTCGTTTTCCTTGTATGTTTTTCTTGTATGGTTATGATGTCTACATAGTATCTTTCTACACTTCAATGCACTTGTAATTTACTTTACCTATCTATATTATTTATGACACGATCGATACTTACTTTGTTTTATGTATTACTTTCATTTTACGTGTATTTAATTATTTATTGTTTATTAAGAAGAGGCTGACTTACTTCTGTATGTCAAGGGGTGGAGTGGCGGGGTTCTGTCCCTTAAATGTCCACTTGGAAAGGTAAGGTTCCTATGCTACGATGTTCACTTAGTTCATTTTGAAATAATTCATGTGTACATATTCTTCTACAAGTGATTTCTCCTATGAACCTATCCTTGTGAACGTGGCGAAACAAGGTCCTCACACCTACAAAAATATATGCCTATGAAATGCTTACTTATGCTCAAACTACAACAAAAATAGGGTTCTAAGCCTAAAAGTGCACAATACATACTTGTAAACTAAGATAAAGGGTTTATACTATATGCATGCATGTTTGTAAAAAAAATGGTAATGAAGGTTTAAAATCTTGTTGTAAACCCTTTATACTTTATACCAGTAAAGTATTAAATTATTGCATACATATGAAAATAAACTATAGCATATACCTATGCAAATCACAATATGGAAGGTTTTAAGACTATGGTAGAGTTATGTAATGCAATTGTAAGGATTGTGAAACGATTATAGGCTTGTGGGTTTTGATCTCCATGAACGTGGTGGGGAGGTTGGTGCATTTAATGCATCTCGTATTGCATAGGTTTCCTGCCTTATGCACTTTGTTAGGGTTTAGATGGTCATTCCTTTGGTCTTTGTTTTATTTTTTGGTGCAGGTCTCATGATCCAGGTGGGAGCTGCGCATACTATGTAGAATAGCCATTTTTCTCAAGAAAATGTTTCAAAAGTATGTCAAGCTCATTGTGGTTCCACTTTTAATTTAGGTTTGGATTTATCGCTACTGCATACTTCTAACAGTTGCTTTGGTTTTGTTGTTTTGTATTCTTTGTGGTGTGGGTACTTTACATTTGAAAGATAGAGCTTTTGGGTTTCTTGCACAACCATCCTAGGTAAGCCCCATGAAAATGCAGAGGGCCTGCACCCGAAACTGAACTTGATTTTTTATCATATGGTTTCAATTCTGGGAAAGGGATTTTTTTGGTTGTAATGTTTAAACCATGTCTCTAGTTGGTTTTTGCCTTTTGGATTCCTTCAATTTGTTTGGTCATTGTTTACATGTAACTATGTAAACACCTTTGTATGGATCTGTAATGTAAATGTGATGTTTAAACTGTTAATAGAGACTTGGATCTATAGTTTGTTTTACCATTTAACTAATGTAATAGATTTTTAGTTTTAAATGAATCTTATTTTATTTTCTATTAGCTTTTCAACATTAAGCTAGCATTATTAGGATCTTTAACTAAGAGAATAACAAGCACAGCAATCAAACACAAGAGACAATGAACACAATGTTTTTCCTCTGGGAAACCATAAATGGAGAAAACCTTGCAACTTCCTCAGAGATAGAATCAACATCAAAATAGAAAAGCCCAATACAGTAAGTGATCTCCCGACAGCAATAACCTTCTTCTTATCTAGCCCCAGTGTCTTCTCCTTCCTCAACTATGCGCTACACTTGAGTGTGTATGAGTTGTGTGCTAAATAGAGACTCTATTTCTCTATTTATACTAATCCTGGCATGACAAATACCCTACTAGGGCCGACCTCTATTAGGAGAGTCTAATAACCCTAGTGCCCTGAAACTGGGAGGACTTTAACCCTTAGACAATCAGAGTGTTACCAACAATGACTTGACATGACTTGTTTACATTATTGATCCTCCCGATTGGAACATCAAGGCATGACAACATGACTCAATTACATAATAGATACATCCCAGAATAAACATCGGGTTACAAGACATAATATACATAGATGAATACATTACGAAGTTACAAATACATCAACACTCCCTCTTAAATAGGAAGGTATTCTTTCGACACAATTTTCAGCACTGGTCTTCTTCTCTGCATCAACTGGATCATCTCGTCATGTTCAAGTCTTCTTTAGTCTTCAAGTCTTCTTTGTCTTCAATTTTTCTTCGTCTTCAAATATTCTGAGTCTTCAAGTCATATTCTTCTTCAAGTCTTCTTCATCACGGGATCTGTATCATAATGACTATTAGCTCATCATTGTTGGATCATCAATCGATCTAGATCGTCATCAAGTCTAGATCATAATCACATCTGGATCACTTGATCTGGATCATCATCAATTCTGGATCATCATCTGTTATCTCATAATGGTGCTATCTCGATTCTTCTTGTCACAGGAAGCTCTACAGAGTCAATCCTGTAGGCCTACCCTTCATGTAGGTCTTCATCAGTGCTTATATCTAACACTTAAGTCGGAATGGCCCACCCAACTCTTACATCTGACGACATATTCTCAGAAAGGCATGCCCATCACTCACATTTGGCCGCATCTTGTTAGAAAGGCCCAACACTCACATCTAACCTCATCTTGTCAGAAAGGCTCACCACTCACATCTGAGCTCATCTTGTTAGAAAGGCTCAGCACTTATATCTGATCACGTGCAAGCACATCACATTGAAAAGGCTCTACACTTACATCCGACCCCATCTCATCAGAAAGGCACTACACTTACATCTGACCTCATCTTGTCAGAATTACACAGCACTCACATCTGACCATGTGTAAACACATTGCGCCAGAATGGCTTAGCACTTATATCTGACCTCATCTTGTCAAAAAGGATATGCACTTACATTCGACCATGTGTAAACACATTGCATCGAAAGGGCGTGCACTCACATCTGATCATGTAGGAACTAATCCTATCATCACATCAGAATGGCCCCCAGTCCCATACTGAGCTACCTGGTAATTGACCAGGTGCCTCCATTCCTAGAATGGCAGTTGGCCTTACATTTGTCCTACTAGATAGAGTGGCCAACACTCACATATGACATGGGAGGAACTTAATCCTTTATCCATGATAGAATGGTTCATCCCTTACATCTAATCAAGTGGGAACACATCCCTCTATCACATCAGAATGGCTTCTTAGTCCTAGATTGATTTTTCCTGGTAACTGACTAGGCACCTTCATTCCCAGAATGGCACTTTCCCTTACATCTATCCTACTCGACAGAAATGGTAAGCACTCATATCTGACATGGAAGGAACCAATCCTCTTACCATGACAGAATGGCTCAGCCCTTACATTTGACCATGGAAGGAACCAATCCTCTCACCATGTCAGAATGGCTATGGGTCTCATCACTTTCCCTTGGAGGAAACCTCGATCAAGAGAACACCAAGCTTCTCCCTGAAGTACTTGAACTTCAGCCTAGCCAATGGCTTCATCAAAACATTAGCTATATGTTCCTCCATCGCAACATACTGGACCTTCAATACTCCCCTCTACACCATATCCCTGATATAGTGATTCTTGATCTCGATATGCTTCGACTTGTCATGGAACACTGGATTCTTTGACAACTTCATGCAACTCTGGTTGTCACAATGTATATAAGTAGCATCCAACTGGAGATCAAATAAATCACACAGTAGCTTCCTCAGCCATACTGACTCACAACTAGCTAAACAACCTGCGACATACTCTACTTCAGCTGTACTCAGTACCACATAGGATTTCTTCCTGCTAAACCAAGAGATCACACCTGATCCCATACTGAAGCAACACCATGAAGTGCTCTTCTTATCAATGGCACTGCCTGCCCAATATGAATCAACATAACCCTCCAGGTTAATTTTTTGATTCACATCGTACTTGAGCCCGTAATCAACTTTACCCCTCAAGTACCTCAGAATATGCTTTGCAGCAATCAAGTGAACATTTCTCGGATCTGTCAAGAACTGGCTCAAGGTATTCACAGCAAAGCAAATGTTTGGTCTCATGTAAATTAGTTACATCAAGGACCCAATCATTTGATGATACATCATAGCATCAACCGTCTCTGATGAAGCATCACTCAATAGCCTCAGGTTCGATGCCATAGGTGTGGCCATAGCCTTGCAGTCCATCATCCCAAACCTCTTTAGGATCTCTACTGCATACTTCCCTTGTCCAAGGAAGATTCCATCTGCACTCTGTCACACCTCCATACCTAGAAAATAATGCATCATACCCAATTCCTTCATTTTGAACTCGGTAGCAAGCTTTCTTTTTGTATCAGCAATCAACCCATCCATACTTGTCACAAATAGATCATATACATAGTGTAGAAGCATCATTGGGTTTCCATATTCAACCTTGTAGTAAAGGTTGGAATCTGCTTTACTTTTGGTAAAGTCCAAACTAGATAGAAAGCTATCAATTCTACCGTACCAAGTCATGGGTGCCTATGTAAAACCATACAGGTATTTCTTCAGTTTGCATACATGAGACTCTCTATCATGTGTCTCAAAACCGAGTGGTTGTTCTACATACACTTCCTCTTCCACTACACCATTCAAGAAGGCAGTATTGACATCCATCTGGTGTATCTTCCATTTCATTATTGTAGCCAGAGCAAGTATTGATCTGATGGAAGTGTATATGGCTATAGGTGCAAAGGTTTCTTTATATTTTATTCCTTCTTTCTGAGAGAAACCCCAAGCCACAAATCTTGCCTTATATTTTTCAATGCTACCGTCTGCAGCATGCTTGATCTTGTAGATCCATTTGGAAGTTACAACTGACTTCCATTCTAGTCTTGGGACAACATCCCAAACATCATTCTTCATGATTGATCTATACTCTTCGATCATAGCATACTTCAATTCTTTTCATTCTGTCGCTTATTCATAATGGGAACGTTCTTTATCAATGAAATCAAATAGTAAGGCTACATACCTGTAGCAGGAACTGGTCCTCTTTCTTTCTCTGTGATTCTCTTCTGGAGCCCCATATCTTTCCACACCTTGGATAATTTCACATACCCAAGCAGGTTTCCTCTTATGAGGATTATTCTCCAGAGGTGGATCTATAGGTCTTTGTGGCTCTTCATATTCTCAATTTTCTTATTGAGTTTCTTCATTCATGGATGCATCATGAATTCTGGGTGCTTTTGCTTCTTTAGGTTCTTCAGTAGGTCTCTTTCTCGATTTTTTCTATGTTGTGTCTTCAAAAAATGTCACATCCTTGCTGATGTCAATCTTCTTGTATCCTAGGAAATAGATTTTGTAAGCCTTTGAGATTTTAGAGTATCCCACAAATATACCCTCCTTTCCTGAAGGATCTAATTTTGTTCTCTTCTCTTTTGGAATATGTATGTACACAGGACAGCCAAATATTCTGAGATGGCTGACATCTGGTTTCTTTCTGGAGAAGACTTCTTTAGGAGTCTTATTCTCAAGTACTCAATGTGGAGTACGGTTCTGTAAATACACCGTTGTTCTGGCAGCTTCACCCCAAAGATGCATAGGAAGATCTTGATCATGAAGCATAGCTCTTGCAGCTTCCATGATTCCTTTTTCTTTGCTTTCGCTACTTGGAAATGTCTTCTTTGTGTTCTTCCCTTTCGCACATCCTTTGCAAACCCTGTCATGTTTTGCTTGTATTTTTGGAAGACCTTCAACAACTTTTCTTGCAAGAGGTAGTGCTCTGTAATGCAAATGTGTAAGCCTTCTATGCCAAATTTCACTTGGCTCTACTGTGTCATGGACCAAGTATTGTTTTGGATGGCCCTTCAATTTGTACAAACCTCCTTCTTGTTCTCCAATCACCACTGCATCATCAATAGTCTTTCGTCTTCGCCACATGATGACTTGACCATCTATGAATGCAACCCTCATTCCTTTTGCATCCAATGCTGATATAGAGAGAAGGTTCTTCTTGAGTCCTAGAACAAACAATACTTCATTGTTATAGACTTTCAAGAGTAGCTTATAGGAATATTCCCCACTACCCTTTATTGGATATTGGTAGTCATCCCCTAGCTTCACCGTGTGAGGTGATTCATGTTCTGAAAGTTTCACAAAGGATTCCTTGAATCTAGTCATATGTTTGGAGGCACCACTATCAATAAGCCAATCATCACTTCCATGATTAATGTTTCCTGTGAGAGAAGAGATCAAAACATATTCATCCTCGCTTGAAGAATATTCACTTTCATATCTGGTTCTCTTCGATGAAGGTTCATCATCCTTTGCGGCATGAGCATGATGTCTTCTCTTGCTTCCCTTCTTCTTGTGAGAGCTACTTTTGTTCTTAGGACAATCTCTAGCAAAGTGTACTTTTTCATCACATGTATAGAAAATGAACTTATACCTATCTCTAGGATTTCTAGAGTTATTCCTGTGATGAGAGTACTTACTTTTGTGGTGGCTAGATCTGGGTGTCTTGGATTGTACTGTGAGAGCTTGATATTCACTTCCCATCTTCTCTTCTCGAGCTGCTATCCGAGCTTCTTCTTGAGAACATTATTCCCACAGTCTTTTAAACTTGACTAACTTCTTTCTAGCACAGATCCCTTGAATGAAAGAGTCCCATGTCCTAGGGAGACCATTCAAGGTGGTCATCACAATTTCTACATTCTCCACTTCTTCATCTACTGCTTCTAATTGTTCCTTCATTTGAGAAACCCTTGTGAAGTAAGACTGGATGGTCTTTGCATTTAGAATCTTCACATTCTTCAGTTGATTCCTCAAAGTCATCTTCCGGTTAATGTTCTTCCCTTCAAACAATTTGGTTAGGGAATCAAACATAGCTTTAGGCATTTTAAGGGAGGACACCTGTGGGATAAGGTGATCCTTGATAGAATCAATAGTGATCCTCTTTTCCATAACCAACTTCTTCTTATGCAAGGACTTAGCATCATCTCCTTTTGGAACTGGAACCTCCTCATGGATGTAGGAGTCCAACTCATTTTCTTCCAGGACCAGGGAGATCCTATACTTCCAGGCTCGAAAGTTACCAAATCCCTCAAGCTTTTCATCAAGCTTGGTATGATGAGACATCTTAACTAAGAACAACAAATGGAAATACAAAAGATTTAGATCTTACCAGGTCAAGATGTCGGATCTGGATTTGGCGCTGAAATCCTACAGTGCTAGATTAGGAGCAAATTAGGCTTTTGCTTTTCTAAAGTTCTGTCCATCTAAATGCCTTGAAATTTATCCATAACTTTGATTTTGGGGAGGAGATCAATCCAATCCTGGGCTCACTGAAAAATTCCTCTTCTGTGAAAAGCCCTAATTTCTGGCACTTGTTTGGGGTCCAAAAGTGAAAAACCTTAGAATTGGATTCTGCTTCGACAAAAAAAATGCACCCTAAGGAGGAGAGTTATTCCACCTTACTTTTGCTGAAAATCTGTGGAGGAAGATCCACAAACTAGGAATCCCTAGTTCCCTCAGTTGCATAGTGTCTTCTTCTCAGGTTAGTTATGATTCCATGTTATTTTTTCAACATTAAGCTAGCATTATTAGGATCTTTAACTAAGAGAATAACAAGCATAGAAATCAAACACAAGATACAATGAACACAGTGTTTTTCCTCGGGGAAACCATAAATGGAGAAAACCCTGCAACTTCCTCAGAGATAGAATCAACACCAAAATAGAAAAGCCCAATACAGTAAGTGATCTCCCGATAGCAGTAACCTTCTTCTTATCTAGCCCTAGTGTCTTATGCTTCCTCAACTATGCGCTACACTTGAGTGTGTATGAGTTGTGTGCTAAATAGAGACTCCAGTTCTCTATTTATACTAATCGCAGCATGACTAAAACCCTACTAGGGCCAACCTCTAGTAGGAGAGTCTAATAACCGTAGTGCCCCAGAACTGCGGGGACTTTAACCCTTAGACAATCAAAGGGTTACCCACAATGACTTCACATGACTTGTTTACATTATTGATCCTCCCGATCGGAACATCGCGGCATGACAACATGACTCAATTACATAATAGATACATCCCGGAATAAACATCGGGTTACAAGACATAAGATACATAGATGAATACATTCCAAAGTTACAAATACATCAACATTTTCATTGTGTTTGAATATGGATCTGTAATTTTCGTATGCGTTTCTAAATCGACTATAGTTCCATTGCTCTGCAATCGCACTTACGATGCCATGGTTTTCAATAATTGATACGAATGGTGGAATTGTGGTTTAGTTGATGAGTCTGTTGATAAGGAGGTTGCTCTGTTTGATTTAAATGATTTGGCTCATCTTCCACAAGAAGTCATAATATATTTTCCCCAATCCTTGCATATGTAATGCAACCTTTGTAGATATGGTTTAGATTTCATGGATCAATTCGTGTCTGTATATTTTGTTTAAGGGATAGAGCCTAGCTCTGTATATAAGTTTAGATGCAGCATAATAATAAATTATGGGAAACCATAATGGATAAAACCCTCCATGAATAACGCATCCTGTATAATGTGTTGAATATTTTAATTTTCACTTACAGTATTCAATGTTAGGTTCGTATGGTTTTCTTTTGTTAAAAATCTCCCACCTAAGCTCTAATCAATTCGAAAATGGGTCCAATGCTTGACTGGGCTTAATGGTTTAAATGTTTTGTAATTTAATTGATTTTCTCATGTTTGTAGTTATAAAGTTAGGGTTTAATGGATTCGAGCTTTGGTCGCATGGATATTGTGACTCTAATAAAGGTTTTAAGTTGTGTTTTGTTAATGTGTTTTATGTGGTATTTATCGTGTTATTCTTGTAACCCCATCAATGGGATGCATATTGTAATGGAACTCTGTTTGGATTTGGATTTTACTTTGTAACTGTAATTTATATATAATTTATATATATTTGATGGTTTTTTTATAGATTTGTTTAGAGGGAATTTACAATGTTCTATTTGGTTATTTTTAATAGTTTTCTCGTTTTAATGTAGATAGGATAGTTTGAAATTTAAGTCTATGTTTCCCTCGAAAATGAAAACGAAATGTGCGAGTAGTTTGTTTGGCTTACAATTTTGAGTTTGGATTCAAAGGGATTTGATCCCTCGACTGAATTTTATTATAATTTAGTTACTTGATAATTATATTAATGTGGGAAAAGTGTTTAAAATGTAGTTTTTAATCAGAGGGTTGAAATAGTTTAATTTTGTTTAAGCTATGTTTTAATTTATAATAAGGTCATAAACCCATCCAAGTTCTTTAATAAAATATACGTAGGATATTAAAATGTCTCACACAGATATGGTGATTAGTTTCTCTAGAACTAGGGTTTAAATTTAAATTAAATTGGTAACATCAATCTTCTAAAAATTGTTTAAATATAATGCTAAGAGAATTTCAACTTTAAAACCTACCTAAGAATTTAAAGGATGAATTTAATTTAAACAAATAAAAGAACCTACAAGATAAAACTTAAGCCTAGAATTTATCTAAGGGCTAATGCACAATAATGAAATCCTTTAAAGGAACTTTAGATGCCACATAAAACTGAAAAACATGGAACCTCTCACTTTAGGTGAAAACTAGATGTACTTCCCTAACCAATTTGAAGATGAAATAAAATGACAAAATTTAGGAAATTGAATAAGCTTTCATAATATATAACTTTTATCTATATAAAATTTGTTTGAATGTTTATAAAATTTGTTTCCTTTAAATTGGGTTTTCAAATTTTCAGCAGATCATAACATATATGTTTGTGTAGATGTAGCACTATATGAGCTAAATGATGTCACTTTTGGATAAACTCTTGTAGATATGTAAAGGACATATGGTACTAGTGCAACACTATTTTTACAAAAAAATTCATGAATTATTATTTTTATTATTAATTATTGAAGTCTGAAAACCTTGAAACAAAAACGTTCTGTGTGGGTGCAACACTTTAGTGGCTAAACTTAATGAAATTCTTGATTTCTATATATAAGATTGTATATTTCAGTCTCCTCTAGTGCAAAATAGATTTTTATTGTGAAATGGTGAAGGCAATCAAATGTTATATAAAAACATTTTTTTTCGGACTTGCGTATTGGATTTATATAATGGCACAAAAAAGTGCAACCATCTTCGTGCACACTTCCCTAAAGAATTACACGATGAGTTTCATAATTTAAACAAATGAAATTAAGCTGAAGCATGTATTCAAATTGTAGGTCTTCAATCCTGAGCATAAATAGTATAAGTAAAAATTGTAACCATGATTAATAAAACTGGAGAAGGTAAAAACCTCATACTTGCAACTTTTCATCTTATTAATGGCTAAGAACCCTGCACACTTAAACACGCATAATTAATAAAAACTTATATATCTCTTACCTTAGATATGTTAACCAGATAACTTGGGAACTACCACGTTCCTCTCAACCATGACCCGAAACTGTTCCTAGTCTTAATCTGTACCCCCCGAGATGGCTCCAACATGCAAGTAGTCTAGAGCTCCTAAAGGTGAGGCTTCTATTATTTATACTATCAGGTTCTGTATAATATTTCTTGGATTTTGGAAATTCTCTCCAAAATTACTTAGAAAAAAATGATCAACTCCCCAAGCCTTCCCTTGGCTTGGGTTTTTATAGAAAATATTTTAGGAAAGGGAAGTTAAAATTTAGTTATATAAAGAATCCATTATATTCTTGAAAATAACCTTAAATTTTCTCATGTGAATTTAATGATTTTTTTTTTAGCTTAAGAACTTTTTACTAGTTCCTAATTTAACTTTAGAATATAATATTTATTTAATCATTTTAGGTAATAATAAATACATAGACTCTTTATTTATTATTTCAGTTATTTTTATTTCCTTATATATATATATATATATATATATATATATTAACTTTGCATATTATCTTTTAATATTTATTTGTGCATCATATAACATAATTTTCTTTATTTGATGCTTCCCTTAACTTATACTATTTATTTTATTCAAGGCCTCACGTAGGGTGGGTCAACTAAGTTAGGCATCTGTAAACCTCATTGCATGCTAGATTACCTTGTGTATCGGGGTAGTTCAATACTTGATGAGAAGTAGAAATTTGAAATTTCATAAAATCAACTTAAAAATAAGTAAGATACGGTTGATGCTTTTCATAGTCGTTCTCACTCAACACAATTAATTTCAGTAACTCCTAACGCTATTCAAATCCCAAGCTCAACACTAATAACTAGGAGTTACACTTAGTTCAATTCGAGAGCCTCTCACTCAACACTAATGCTAGGATGTACTTGTATAATACACCAAGGGATACAATGGCCAAGGATCCGATGGTCGAGAACTTATGCTCAATAAAAAATCTCATTTCTCATGTGCTCTAGATATTATGTGCAACATAAGGTCTCATAACTCATGTGTTCCAGAGCTTACGCTCAACACATAATCTCATCACTTACGTGCTTCATGGTCCACTCCCAAAACATTATAGGACTCAATCATGCATTCAATCCTCTACACAATTCAGCACAATAATCATTTTAATATTTGTATATGCATAATCACGTAATAAAAAATATAGTATATCGTACCACGACAATAGTCCTTTTCCATCAGGGTCCACGCCCAACATATACAAGATAATAAAACATATGCATTGCCTTACTCTCATTATACGTAACCAATCAATATCACTCATGTGTAGTGGGACATACACCCAAAATATAAACATAAACATCAAAGTAACTCATATGCAATGGGACTCATTCCCATTACAGTTAAGGTCAAAATTCAGGATATTACCGAGATATATATGAGGGAGGGATGATTGGGTGCACGAAAGATATAGGATAATGGATGGAGAAATATATAGCATAATGGATGGAGGGACAAATGGGGGGGGGTTAAAGAATGAGAAGGAGGATATGTATGGATGGAGTGGTGGTATAGAGAGAGGTATATAGTGAGTGAGTGAGAGAGAGACAAATGGGGGAGTTGTTAAAGAGTGAGAAGGGGGAGAGTCAAAGAGAGAGAGAGAGAGAAGGAGAGACAATTTTGGATGGAGGGATGGTTAGAGGGTGAAAGAGTGGGATAATAACAGTGAGAGAGGATGGATTTAGGGAAATGAGGGATGGTCAAGGATGGTTACACCGAGGGATAGAGATGAGGGATTTTTTGTGTGTGTGAGTGAGAGAGAGAGAGAGGATATTAAGGAATCGAGAGAAAGATGGAGATATGAAGGCTTGAACCACTAAATTGATTTCATGAATGAGATATAGGAACACATCGTTAGAGAGGGAATGGGTACAGATATAGTGTTGATGGATGGTTTTAGAGGCAAAGGCATCGTAAAGGAGAAAAATATCGGTGGTTAGATAGAGAGAGGAAGAGAGGGAAGGAATTTGGGGGGATAGAGAAGTGCATGGAGAGAGGTAATAGGGGGAGGAAGTGAAGGAGGGAGTGAATGAGAGGATGAAACATGTGGAGGTAGAAGGAGAGTGAGGGAGGGAGGGGGGAAGAGAGAAAGAGTTTTAAAAGGAGGGAGGGGTGACAAAGGAATGGTTTTAGATGGAGGGAAGGGCGAAACAAAGAGGTTTGATGGATGGTTTTATAGGCAGAGGCATGGTGAAGGAGAGAAATTTTGATCATTAGATATAGAGAGAAAGAGAGGGAAGGAATTTGGGGGGCGGGGGGCAGAAGGGGGTGGAGAGAGGAGGTAGGGGAATAAAGTGAATTATATGATGGAACATATGGAAGTAGAAGGAGAGGGAGCAAGGGAGAGGTAATAAAGGAAGGGTTTTAGACGGAGGGAGGGGAGTGATAGAGGGTTGATGGATGGTTTTCAAGGAAGAGGAATGCCGAAGGGAATAAATATCAATGGTTATATAGAGAGGGATGGAGACAGGGTGTGTGGATGTGTTTCAGAGAGACAAAGGAGGAAGGTTGGTTATAGAGGGAGAGGGGGTGCAGTGTTCCAATACCAAGAGGTGTGTAAATTTGTTGGGCGGGGGAGTGGTGAGATAAGGAAGGATAGAGAGAGAGGAAGAGAGGGAGGGAAAGGGGTAAGAGAGAGAGGGGTCACTGTAGAGGGATAGTGAACGAGATAAATAAGGATGGTTATATAGAGAGGGATTGATATAGGGTGTGCCGATGTGTGTGAGATAGACAAAGAGGGGAAGGTTGGTTATAAAGAGGGATGGTTTTTGGTTTTTCAAGGCCAAGATGTCTATAAGTTTGTTTAATGGGGGAGTAACGAGATAAGGAAGGAGGGGGGATTTAGATAGAGAGGGGTAGAGAGGAAGAGTGAGAAGGAATTAGGGGGGGAGAGAGAAGCAGTTGAGAGAGGAGGTAGGGGGATAAAGTGAAGTATGGAGTGAGTGGAAGGATGGAACACGTGGAGGTAGAAGGAGAGGGAGGGAGGGGATTAGAGACAAAGGAGAGAGAGAGGTCTAAGGGATGGATATAGAGGTATAAGGATGGTTAAGGAGAGAAATAGCGATGGCTAGATAAAGAGAGATGGAGAGATGAAATGTGGATGTGTGTTAGATAGATAATGGGAGAAAGGTTCGTTATAGAGTGAGAAAGTGTATGGTGTTCCAATACCAATGTATATGTAAAATTGTTATTTAAATTAACATAGTGAAATGCATATATGAGCTAAAACGCATATGCGATATAAAACACATATGCGTTTTGTAAAATTTAAAATTTCGGTGGGAACAAAACTTGGCATGATGTTCAGAAATAGTTTCGGACTACCAAACCTATTGGTTAGGAAAAATAAACCAAGATTATTGCCTATATTTCATAACTTTATGAATATGCTCAATTTCCATGGTGTTTTTTGCTATGACAAACACAATATTTTTTTATGAAAATATAGAATATTGTAGAATACGATCTAACGATTCTGAATATGTGATTTTTACCTTAAAATGTATGTTTTATTTATTTATTATTATTTTTCTTAATGACATATGTTAGTTTTCGATTATTTTTCTAAATGACATATGTTAGTTTTCGAAAATAGATACATCGATTGTTTTTTATATAACTTTTGATTCCCTTCATCATTTCGCAAGAAAACTGTATGGTGTAGTAAATGAGAACGAGCTATATAATATTATATATAGAAATCAATAATTTCATTAATTTTTTCCCCTATAGTGTTGAACCTACATAGATCATTTTCCGTTTGAAGGTTTTTAGACTTCAATAATTCATAATGATAATAATAATAAATCATGAAAAAAATTGAAAAAATAGTGTTGTACTAATATATGTCATTTATATGTCTACAAGATTTTATCTAAAAATGTGATCATTTACCTCATATAATGTTGCACCCGCACAAACATATATGTTATGATGTGCTGAAAATTTGAAAACCCAATTTAAGGGAAACTAATTTTATTATCAATTACACAAATTATATATAAATAAAAGTTATATATTATGAAATATTATTCAATTACCTAAGTTTTTTCTTTTTACTTCATCTTCAAATCCGTTAGGGAAATACCTATAATTGTCACCTAAAGTGAGAGGTTACATGGCATCTAAAGTGCCTTTAAAGGAGTCCATGATTGTGCATCAACCCATATATCAATAGATAATCTCACACATATATGTTATTTAAGTTTTACATTGGTATTGGTTTGTTAAGATCATTAATATATCATTTGTCAATCTAACATCCAACGAGGGATGTGCAATGGGGGCCTCATCAATAGATGAAATCACGAAGCCCTTGACATCTCACGGTGAGATATATCTCACCCAATGAAGTTTTCTTTATATACAACAATAGAAGAAAACACAAAGACCTTGACTTTTGACATCATGACATATCTCACCCAATCAATATTTTTTCATATACAACCATAACAACTACTATGTTCAAAATTTAATAAAAAATTAAGTGTTTTTAAAATCTACTTTACTATATTCCAAACAAATATTAAAAACAAATAAAAATTTAGTAAATAGTTTTTATTTATATTTATTATATATATACACACAAGTTTTGAGTCTCTTTAATGAAACTATAAAACTCTTTTGTATATACCATAATTTTAAAATTTTAATTTATTAAAAGATACCTAAATATAAAAGTTGGTTTACTATATTGAAAATAAATATCAAAATGTTGAAATTATAAAACCTATAAAATTGTGACATTCATAAGATTTCAAAAAAAATATTTTTAATGTTTCTAAAATTTTGAATCTTAATGAAGGAAAATATTATAGTTGACAATATCACCATAAAGAATGAGACAAAATAATCTAGAAATGATTAGATAATAGTATGTTGTACCTCATGTGGAATGTGAAGTTGATGTAGAAATTCAACCTCATGTGGAATGTGAACTTGATGTAGAAATTCAAAACATTAAAAGAATAGTTGAAAAGAATGAAGTTCAAAATTTAGAATGATAACAACTATATCTTAGAATTTTGGAGTGGACTACCATCTATTCTTTTTCATCTATGGAAGGGAACTAGTTACTTCTATAGCCCATTAGGGGAAGATGTGTAACTCCTTATGTGCTTATCATAGATTTGACAAGTGTTTTTTAAAATTTTTTATAAAAAATAACATGTAAACTCATTAGAGTTAAAAAATTCACAAATGCATTATATAAAACTACACAAATTATATAAATTAAAACAACATTTACACCCTAAAAATGAGTTTACATTTCCATAGATTTGATCCCTCTAAAAGTTTGCTAAATCCCTTTTTAAGATGGATTTATGCTAATGATTTAAATTTTCAATAACCTTCACAACCAGATTGAAATATATTCTTTTTTAAAAAATTTATGAGCAATTAATTTTAAAATAAATTTTCTTTATTTTTAAATATATAAGATGTTATTATATGTTAGTCTTTGCATTCAAAGTTGAAATTGAGTATTACGTCCAAAGACGCTCTACATCCTAAAATGAAAGATGTTGTTAATATAACATGGAAATATATATTCAATTTCGTTATTATCTAAAGTACTTGTCAAAAAAGTAACTGTTTAATTTTATCTTTAAAAAAAATGTAATATGCTAATTTTCCATACTGTCACTAACCTTTCAATTTTGTATACCGTTAATACATACGATTATATGCCAACTTGTTGTCTATTTATTTTATTAAATTTAATTCTAAATCTTTAGAATAGGATGACCTAGAATTTTCAACCAAATATTGATGATACCGTGAGAAGCAGCCATGTTTACAAAACTCACACACTGTACACTTCAACTTATTAGTAAACGATGATATGATTTGAGGCTTATACTGGGTGGGCGATGGAGATTTATAAATACACCATATTATTGATCTACTAGTTCAAGGTCAAACGCTAAATTACAAAACATTTTAGCAGAATTGTTGACGCAGGTTAGGTTATAGGCTTCATCCCATTATCTATTGTTTATGACTTTGTCTCCCTGCTAAAATATTCTAAATTGCTTGCATTTGAAGTCGGAGGAGATTCTTATTATGTTTGAAAGAAAAGGTTTAAGATAGTGTGTAACTTTTAATTTATAAATAAGATCAGTTACTCTGAATTTGTAAAGTAGCTTGCATAAAAGTGGTTAATGATAATTGGTATGTCAACCTAAATAATCCTTCATAGGATTTCAGTACATTTAACGTGAAGTAAAAAGAAGGAAGATTAACATGAAATAGATAATTTCTTTCCACACATGCAGTTCCTTCCACAGGAGCAGACGAAAGCATAACATCACACGCAGCCGAGTGGATTTGAATGAGAAATCGCGTTTGTACATGATTGTGTCTCTTTACAAATTTAAGAAATATGTTATCGTTATGTCTAGTATGGTTGAAATTACTCTTCTTTCACTTTTAAATTACTCTCTGTGTTCAACCCGAATCACCATCCCTGCACTCGTTGAAAGTTAGTCGATGAATGATAAGTTTGATAATGATGGGAAAATAAACCGAAACGAGATTATGAACAACTATTCGTTATTCAGTGTTGATCCTTCCTATTCAAATATTGCAGTTGGTTTTACAGATGTCTATTAGAGAGTTTCTTATACCATTCATGATCATGAGCTGTTGGGAATTAGAATACTGGAAGATCACGTGAACAGCCATAAGAGCTACCAGCTGCCTCATAGGGAAGAGAGTAATTTGGTGATCAATCGGATTGCTCAAGAATTCCCAATCAAGAAGCGAATGCAAAGCTAATTAACACTTACGATGGTTTGTCTTTATGTTGGCTTAATGGTGATACACTAATTAGACCATAACTTAACAGAAACTGAAATGGTATGTTAAAGAAATAGCCCAGGTTGGATAAAGCTTAATGGTAAAGGTTCGATAAAGTTATGTTTCAATTGAAGGATACCATATTCCATTCTCCATTGAAGGATACCGAGTTAAAATCTTTGTGTTCCATTCTCTATTGAAGGATAGCTAATTGAAATCAGAGTTTTTAGGGATTTACATCCTGGGGCTAGTATGCATCATACTATGGACATTTTAATGGTGTTAACATGTAAATTTGGCAAATAAAATACAAATAAGGGGATACTCAAAAAATGCATTGATTATATACATTTATTGGGAAAGAGTTACCCTTATTTTGTTGGGCTTTTACCCCAACCCCACCAGTAATAGTAGTCAGTCATGCTTGAGTGCGATATAAGCCTCAATGCAAAACAAATATCAATCTATCTCTTAACCTCCTTTAAAATAGAAAACCTAATATATCTATATGGAAAACTTAATCATATCTATATCTATTATGAGTTGGAATGATTTAATTAAGAGTTAGACTCTTACATGGTTGCACATTCGCTAGACTACTAAATGCCAAATGCAATTGCACTAAGCCTTAAGTGATTAGAGTTGAAGTTAAGCTAATAGTTTTAAAATCATTGGAGTTAAGGTAATAGTTGTATCAAATAGTTATCCAATATAATTTGGTTAGAGTTTCAATGTTAAGCTAATAGTTCTAGAATATAGTTGTATCTAATAATTGATGGAGTTAAGCTAGTAGTTGTATCTAATAATGGGATAGTTGAAGATTAATTTTAAGTTTTACAGCTATCACTATCATAAGTTATTTAACCCTTATTTTCGAAATTATTAATTATTAATTTTGAACCACAACCATAAAATCAATCTAAAGAGCACACTTGTCTAAGTTGGTAGTCCACCCTAAAATTCGAAGATATATAGACCTATAAGCTTAAATTTGGATAATTATTAGATTAACTCCAATCATGATACAACTATTAAAGTAAATTTAGATCAAAGTGGTAATTAAAAACTATATACATCAGCCTTCATTACACTTAAACCATGCACCTCCCAATAAGTTTTCTATTTTGCAAAACTTAGCATCATTAAAAAATAATGAATAATAAGTCATGTAAGTAACAGAGACAATACCCAATGATAACTTATTTGAAAAGAACTTAATTTATGGTTTATCTGTATTTAAGGGCCACAAGTTAAATAGTAAACTAGTTAAATAACTAGTACTTTGAATAAAAAATACCTAGTAAACCACCCAAGAAATGGCTATATATACCTGTAGCATACGAGTCTAAACCTATACAGAAATGCCTATATATACCTGTAGCATATGAGTCTAAAGCCTATAGAGAAATGCATAAAATATATAGAAAGAGAGAAAAACATGTAGATCAAAATGTGTCATGGTACTGAGAAATGGAAGAACGAGTAGAAGATATGCAGGAATCCGTGTTGAATTAGATAGATTAATACGCAATATCACAGGTTACAAGAGAAGGCTACAGGCATACCGTCCTAGAAACTCATGTACTATAAACGTTCAAGCCCTTAAGACTGAATGCAGAGACATTGTGACCATACCGTGCGGTGATATTATTATTATATCTACATATTCAAATATTGGAAGATACTTCTTGTCATTATAAATCCCAGAAAACAAGAGTATATATGTATCAATATAGTATATATATATTGATAGAAGGTACTCGAAGAATTTCCAGTTCACCTTTCATAACGAATTGGAGGAAGAAACATTCCTGTCATTATAAATTCCAAAAGACACAAGTATATATATGTATATGTATATATATACATCAAAGGTACTGGAAGAACTTCCAATTCGCCTTCCATAGCGAACTGGAGGAGGAAACGCTCGAATGTTCTTGAAAAGCGAGCAAAATGAAGAGCTTTTCTCCGCACATTATTATCACCATAATCAAGGCGTCGTCATGCGGGTCCTGGCATGAAAAGAAGAGAATGAAGCATTGCCAAGAACAACTTGCGCACAAGACTGCAACGCGTATGTGGAACCATAATCCAGAACAGTATGCGGGCAAGTCATTCTTGGCTGAGCAACACTATCTGCCTCTACATGCAAGAGCCTGCACGAATTTCTTCACAACTAACACAATTACAGTATATCATCGAACCATTCATGAATGTTAGAATAAAGAGTAAGAGAAAAAATCAGATGTCGAATTGGAACGAGGGATGCTGAGAGGAAGACAAATATTTATACACAATGCTTGCGGCATGGAGCCGAGGAGAATCTATACAAAAGAAATGAAATAGCTATGCAAAAATTATATGCTCGATTGGGCGCTCAGTGCGGACACGTTTTATTCTAATTCACGAAGCCGAATTTCTTGACAAAGAAAAGAAACGGTGGGGAAAAATTATATATTCGATTGGCTGCTTAGTGCGCCCAAGAGCATATAATTGATACGCCTCTATCTGTTTCTCATCTTTAATCGGACCGAGACAGCTTCTCACTCGTCTGAATAATTGTATTAAAGCAAACAACTTCAGTATTCCGCATGATGCAGTGAAAAGCGATAAAGGAGCACTCGCATATTGTGCTCTCATCGTTCAGATGCGTGTTCAGTAAACGATAGCGGAATGACGTGAGAAACGACGCTAAATATTCCCACGAAGAGAACGTCAGACAATACAAGTGTCGTATACGCTTTTGCTATCCTCGATAGGTTTCCAATTTGTATATACTATTCATAATTCAGTAAAAAAATGTTTTTGATTTCTCATTAGAATAATCACAAAACAAAATATGGTACATGGATGATGGATGGGTGACATTACTTAGAATAATAGGGTGGTATAATTAATAATTAGTACAATGATTTAATTTGTGGTTGATGAATATTTACAAGATATTTGTCATAAGTTAAGTAATTATATCTTTCAAATTATGTTTTTCAATTACAAAATCAACAAATTTATTCTAATTATGGATCAAGTTTTTAGGAAAAACTAGAAGAGTGATTAGTCAACTATGAAAAGAATTAATGACTTATTATTATTATTGTTATTAATCATATCCAATGATTAAATTTTAAAATTATTCTTAATTTCAAGTTAAAAACTAGAGGTAAACTACATATACACCCTATAAAAATATTTATATTTTCTTCTTTCCAATTTTCTGAAATGTTAAAAATGAATCAATCACAAAAATAAAATAAAAATAAATTATAATTTAAAAAAACTCATAATCAACATCATTTCTAATTTCATAAAAATTCCATTTCATTTTTAATTTAATCAATTTGATAAAAATTGAATCACTATTTTTATTTTTCAAAATATTAAAAATATAAATATAAAATTCCAGACATAATGTCAATGCAAACAAACCATTTTTGTGAAAACCTATATAGGTTGCATGTTTCCATATGACACTAGAAGACTATGTCCTCGATTCATATCGTCAACCTTCACAATTATCTTAGCTATGGTAATGTATGTCTTTTAAACTCCCATGTGCATTTAGTATATTTATTATAAATATCATGAAAAACAGAAATTATAGTGAACCTTAAGTCTTTTCGTATAGCGAGATAAGTTTATTAAAACCTAAGTTGCCAAAAAATTTAGGTATTGAAACGGAGACATAAGTTTTAAAACAGGTACTTTGGCTACATTGGGTATTATATATATGTATATATACGTCATAGTCATATCATACATGTATATTTTAGATTTCTTTATAAATTAAGAGTTATGAGTGATAATTATAGATTTAATGACTATTTGAACAATGAACATTCAAGTTGAAAGTTTGAAACATAAAACATAGTAAATCATAGACTCGGTAGATATTAATTGGAAGGCTAAAAGTTACATAAAATATGATAAATCATTGTACCATGAAGTTGTAACAAATAGTCAAACTCAGACCTAAAGGTACCCTTGAAATCTTATTTTAAACACTTAAGGCAATACAAATTTGTAAATTGCCAAATATATTTATGGGGGTTGATGTGAGTGTATTTCTCAGTATTAAATACATATGTATATTTTTTATACATTGATATTTGGTAGCCAAATTATGTTCCATGACTTCTTAACGCAAAATCATAAACAAATTCATTGTAAATCAACCCAAAATCAGTCTACATCATTTGGAGAATATTAAGTGGAATTTGAACAGTGTTGCAAAGTGTTTGACATAAGTCTTGAACTAGACTCCATACACAAATAGAAAAAAATTAGTTTAGATTTGGTTAGAGGTCATTACATTTTCCCTAGGGGATTGCATTTTATTTAGTCGATAGTACCCCCATAGTACCCAAACATGGGGTACATCATACTATTTCTCCTATAAGTACCCATTTTTTTAATGATGGTCCCTTAGGTATTTGGAGTCAGTATGGGGTATGTTAGGCTACGGCACGAGATGTACCTTACAAGTACCCAAGTACTCAGTATGGGTACATGTACTCTACCCACGAGGAGAGCTACCTTGGATACATAGATTAAAACACTATAAGAAACATGAAAATAGCCTAATAGCTCTACACACTTATAAGAACATGCCAAAATATAACATGTTTCCTTATATTGCCTATTATTCAGGATTTTGATGTTTTTGAGTTGGAGCTACTTAAAATCATTACAAACATTTAGCTAAAACATGTTAATCATCAAGATCACTAGGATATTGATTGTTCATTTTATCTCTCAAACCATGCAAAAACGCAGGTTAGAGTGTGATTTGAAACAAATCATTATTGGTGGGTGCACAAAGTTCGGTCCACCTTTTTGTGCAACCACATTTAATGATTTTGAGATACAGTGTTGTGTTATTTCTATTGTAACATTTGACTATATTCATCATTTATATATATATATATATGGCATGCTAGAATAAAGAGGGCTCTATACACTCAAAGAAATAAAAAATTTCATTAAGTTGTGCCTCTAAAGTGCTCCTTGCTTACAGATCTTTTTCTTCGAGGGTTTATAGGCTTCATTAAATCATAAAAAAATCAAAACCACTAATAATTTAGAAAAAATAGTCTAGCACTTATACGAGATGTCATCTACATATGTAAACAAAATTTATTAAAAAGTACTATCAATTAGTTCATATAGTGTTGCACTCACAAAGACATATATGTTATATTGTGCTCACATTTAAAAAAACAAATTTTATAAAGAACTACACAAATTTTATAAAAGTAAAATTTATATATATTATGAAATAATTTTTGATTTCCTATATTTTGTCTCTTTACATCACTTAAAATTTGTTATACAAGCACCTCTAATTTCCTCTTGAAGTGGTAGGTTTCTATTTTTAGTTTTATGTGGCAACTAAAGTATCTTTCAAGAAGAACATAATTGTGTATCTTCCCATATATTATTTTTCATTTATTTTGTGCTTTATAGGTGGAAATATTTAATGAACTTGCTTGTAGGTCCTATTTTAGAGTTAAGTTTTACTTTGCTATTTTGAGTCTAGAACCTTTCAAGGCTGAGGACTTTAATCATAGGCTCATTTGAGGACTTTAATCAATGTTTTTTTA
Source organism: Pseudotsuga menziesii (assembly GCA_001517045.1). Lineage (NCBI taxonomy): Eukaryota > Viridiplantae > Streptophyta > Pinopsida > Pinales > Pinaceae > Pseudotsuga > Pseudotsuga menziesii. The sequence goes on along the minus strand of LPNX010875343.1, from coordinate 120,884 downwards.
GGAACTCTCATTGGGCACAAAATGTTAAGTTATTCATGTGTGGACTTTAAAAAATATGGTATAATTTCCTAAACCCTAAACTTAATTTGTAGTTGAGTTTAAAAGATAGGAACCTTCAACCATTATAAAATCGCTAGAACATGCTCTAAGGTCAAATTCGGAATAAAGTATCGTCCACCATGAAATATCTCCTGTCATAGAAACCTCGGTTGGCGAGAATCTTCACCGGATCGAGCAGGACAATCACTCCATGCACATGAGCGTGCCATTCTAGCACTGCTCCTTCGTCCATAAATTCATTGAACGTTGTCTTATTACATCACACCTTAATACTAATCCCATATATCCCCAAATATCGTAATTCAAGAATGAGTGTGGAATTGAAGGCACAAAATCGAATGAGGGATGGGATACTACTTTGTCATAATGGGCCTAGCCATGCTCAGACTTGACATGGCCTTCAGTGACATTGCCCGAGGCTATTATGCCCATGTTCAAACACAACGTGAAGAAAAACCGGAAAAAAATGTGTGAGGGACATACAAACCATATATATCAAAATAATCCACGAGTGAGTCTTATGCATCTAAGGACTCAGTAATTAGCCTGGAATATTCTCCTAGTAGACATAGGAGAAGGAAGCCCTTTATAGATAGTATTCATAGGGAGTTTAGAAAGACAGAGCCACCAACATTTGATGGCGAAGTGAAATCTGTTCAAGAAGCCGAGGTTTGGCTTCTTGGAATAAGGAAGTAAGGAAGTATTTTCAGGTTCATTATTATTCTGGAAACATGAATCCCTGTGTAGCCATTTTTTACACATTTATAATCTAAATGGCAGAGCTTCCGTTTGGTGACAGAATCTCACAGAAGATTAATGAAAGAAGGATTGTTTGGAAGGAGTTCAAGAAATACTTCCACTAGAAGTATCTTTCTAACAGGTAACGAGTACTATGATGGAAAGATAAATGAGTTAAAGTTGGGACAAATGACCATTTTGGATTTTTTATTGGGAGAGAAAAAGATATATGTGTATGAGAATATTCAGTTGAGTATTCTTCGGATCAAAGTTAAATAATATTTTGTGAGACTTAGGGTTGATAGTTTTTAGGGTCTTATGCCTTTTTACAAGATAAAAGGGGGTTTGTTATTGAATATTTTCTAGGTTTTGTCGTCTCAAGTATTGAGAAGATTCTCGATCCATTTCTTTTTTAATTCTCAATCTCGTGACATAATTATTTTTCATATACTAGTGTATCAATCATGAGTGTATATTACAATGTTTAAGATACAACCTAGATATAATATTCTACTAAAGTTAAATTAATTAGTTAGTGCAGAGAGATACTACATCATATTGTTGTAAACTGGTTGTTTTATTGTATTTAATAAAAATAAAAAATTGTTGTAGAATATGGTATTTAATCATCCTCTTTATCACACAATGTGAGCACAACTATTTTCATTAACACAATTTTTTTTGTTATGGACAAACATGGGGATGAACCATTTAGTGAACCTGAAACCATAGACGTGCTCTTCATTTTTGTTGCGCCTTTAACTTGAATGATGGCATAGGTCTAGATTTATCTTATGGATGTGTATGTGTATGCCAAATATCGAAGTTGGGAGAACGCATACCATGTGTTTTACTAAATTCACCAGTAGAATGTGATTACATGGTAAACAATGGTTGCAGTATAACAACATAAAAGGCATGTATATGAATAGCTCACAATATTTCGAGTGATAATTGGTTGATTGGATCATTTTTCATGACATACTATTGAGTCTTTTTTATAGTATATATTAAAGGAATGGTGTAAGCTAATGAGGGTCTCTTTTGACATGTTAGATGCAATATAAAACTAAAAAATACACATCCCTCAAATTACATGGATATTTTCAGAGGCATACACACTGAGTCCTCGTTTAAGTAAGAAAGATAAAATGTAGGAACTAAATTGTGTTTTGGAATATATACATTTTATCTATTGAAAATGTTCATATCTATATCAAGTTTGTTTTCTTTCTAATAAGTACTTTATTGGGGGGGAATTATAAGGTATGTGTCTTTGTGGGTGCATATTTTGAGTTCATAATTGATGGAATCAACCTACAAAAGATGGTAGACATATAGAGAACAAATAGTACCAGTGTGGGACTATTCTTCCAAAATAAGTTTAGTAATTATTAATTTTTTTTAATTATTTAAGTGATCAAAGCCCAAAATAGTACGCCAAATATGGGTTATACTTTTGGAAGTATTAATTGAGTGATCAAGAAATGCTTTTTATTGCAAGTAGAGGTCAGTGACTAGTAGTACAACACACACAAACACAAACACATTCTTGAGAAATGAAGAAGTCATGGAAGAACACTAACAAATTTTTTTTTAAGTTGAGTAATGACACATGAAAAATAGGAAAAATAGAATTAAAAAAAAAAATAAAAAAATACATCTTTGGAATCTGTAGAAAACATTCTATCTAGTTAAAATTTCATTAAAAATTATTATGTACCACACTTTAACGAGTGTAAAACATACGCATATTGAGAAAATGGATGAAATTCCCAATTAGTTATGTGTTACGAGATTCCATAGCATAGGTTTGGTTATCATGAGGCTAAATATGAAGCATACACATACAAAGAGGGATGACAAAAAAACACATGACGAGGATTAATTTAGGTGGTACGAAACATGTTTTTGTTTTATTTAAACTCAAATTTTTCTTTCTAACCTAACTAGGTTCCATGAAAAATAAAATATGTGTGTGTTTTATCTCTACAAACTGTGTATGCATTTTACAGATCTAAAACACATATGTGATTGTTACACACAAAATTTGTTCTTGTGCTCAAGGGTGTGTGTAAGAAGATGAAGGAAAATGCACATGTGTTTTGGAGAAGAAAAACACACACGTGCTATGGAGAATAAAAACATGCATGAATTATGCAGAACCACAAAAAAATGGGTGTGGTGCATGGCTAAGGAAATGAATGAAAACAATAGTTTTCATAATCAAGTCATAGGACCTATAGTAATATTTTAGCATCATCAAGAACAACACCTCAAACATCGATACCTAACCTCCCAAGAGCATTTCTTTTCTTTTTCTTTTAATATGGACACCATTAGGAGGATTTAAGAACTAATTATGGGTCATAGTCCCTTAACCATGATTAGGAGAGGAAACTCAATACCTATTCCCTAAAGGTAGTTTTTAAGGATTGATTTCCATGAACAAGGAATTGAACCTACACATACGGTCTCTATATGTGATATTTTGCATATAAGAGAGAATATGCAGTGCATTAGAATGCTTTTATCACTAGGAACATATTTGTAGGAATGGTTGAGGGAGGAAACCTATTCCTTAGGCCCTAAAGGAATCCTATAGACATATAAGGCGAAGAAAAACACCTCGAACAAACACACATGATTTCTTAAAGGTATCCTCAACCTTTAAGTTGGGATATTCCATGATTAGGAGATTTTAAGCATGATATATAAAGGATAAGGTGTTAATCGTGGTTGGTACAAAAAGATTTATTTTAAGGTTGTAAACCAGCTTTTAGGGCTCAAGGTTCATGGATGACTCCTTCAATCACCATAGATGACCTATCAAGTTGATAATTTTCATTTGAATGGGGAATTGGGAACCATTAGGGGTTTTTAAGTACTACGTATGTGTATTGGGACCATAGACATAATAAGGGGAGGAAACCTAGGCCTTAGCCCCTAGAATATTCCTTTAGGGATATAGAGCCAAGAATCATGCGTTTAACAACCTCAATAGAGCCTTCCATGGTATTATTTACCTTGAAATGGGGATACTAGTGCCATTAGAAACTTTTTAGCACTAATTATATGTATTAGGTCCCTTGACATGGGTGGGTGAAAACACTTGGTCCTTAGGACTTAAAGGAAGTCGTTAACCATTTAGGTCCAAAATTGATGCCTCCAACCACCATACACTATGTTGAAAGTGGATCCTTTGAATATTAATGGGGATATGCATGTCATCATCATTTTTTCAGCACTAGGTATGTATCTCAAAGCCACAAACATGGTTAGGGAAGGAAACTATGGCCTTAGGCCCTAACTAAATCTTCTAGCAATCCAAGTCTAGGAAAGCTGCCTTAAAAAATCACACATGGCATGGGACCTCTGAGAAATGATTTAGGGAATGTGATATCTCCTTAGGCCATAAAGGAATATTTTAGGCACCCATGTTAATCAACAATTTCTTGAAGCATCACATGTAACCTGGTCAAGGTATTCTTAGCCTCCAAGAAAATATGCACATGCATTTAAGAGGTTTTTAGCATTACATATCTATATTAAGGCATAAACGTGGTCAAGGGATGAAATCTAAGACTCAATCCCTAAATAGTATTTTTGGCATTAATGGTTAGGCATGTCCCTTACTCACTATCCCTTCATGCATTTGTATTTCCATCTCTCTATCTCTATGTGTGTGTGTGTGTGTGACTTTCCCACCTCTCTCTCACACAACCTCCCTGTCTCTATATTATCTATTTGTGTGTATACCTCCCTCACTCCCCTTTTCTCATAACCTCTCTCCACCTTATTTATACCTCCCTCACTATCCCTCCCTAA
>LPNX010875343.1:13694-116187 GCA_001517045.1 Pseudotsuga menziesii | reverse complement strand
CCCACCTCTCTCTCTATGTGTGTATGTGTCCCTCCCCCTCTCTCTATCTATATATGTGTGTGTGTGTCCCACCCTCAACCCCCCTCTCTTGTAGTCTGTCTCCACCTTCTCTACACCCCCTCACTATCCCTCCCTCCATCACTATCTCTATCGTTTACCCCTCTCTCCTCTCTCTTTATCACTCACATATCCCTCTCTCTCTATGTGTGTGTGTGGGTATGTGTTTCACTCCTCCCACCCTCTCTTTATCACTCTATGTGTGTGTGTGTGTGTCGCTCATCCCCCACCCTCTCTATATCTATGTTTGTCACTCCTCCCACTCTCTCATAACCTCTCTTCACATTCTCTATACCTCCCTAAATATCCTTCCATCCATCACTCTCTCTCTATTGCTCACCTATCCTGCTCTCTCTCCAACATAATATGTGTGTGTGGGGGGGGGGTGGGTTGGTGGGTGTTCCCCCCTCTCTCACAAACTCCCTATATATTTTCCTATCTATCCACCTTATACCTACCTTCCTCAATATTCCTCCCTCTATCACTCTCTCCCTCCCTTCCCCCTTAATCACTAGCCCTCTGTTTCTTTATCCCTCTCTCCTAACCTCTCTCTCTCTCTCTCAACTTGTATCCCTCCCTCCCTATCTCTTTTCAACCTCCCTCTTCATGCTTCTCTCTCTCACATCCTTTCCCTCTCTCCCTAAATCACCCCTCCACCCTATGGATTAGACATCATCTCTCTCTCTCTCTATCTCTCTACATATCCATATACATGTGTGTCCATGCCCCGTGTCTCTCTCTGTGTCTATCCCCCCGTTGCCTGCACACACATACACACACCTTTTTTCCCTCCCTTGCTATCTTTTTCCTTCACTCTATTTCCATCCCTCTCTATATTATTCTCTCCCACACTCTCTCTACATCATTATGTCTCTCTCTCTCTCTCTCTTATACTCCCTTCATCTATGTTTTCAACTTATCCCTTCTCCTCAACCCCCTACCTCATTACAACCTCTATTCATTTTTTTTATCATGTCACATTCCCCTCTCTTAAATTTCCCCCTCCTTCCTCCTCTCTCCTCAAACATGCCCGATTCCACCTCTAATCCTCCATTTCCATTTTTCCATTCACCAATGCTCTCTCTCATCAAAAAATCACCCACTTCCTCCCCTACATCTCACCCGCTTCTCCATTCAAGTCTCACATACTAATTCTAACCCCATATGTCTTCAACACCTCTTCTCCTCTTAATAGTGCTCTCAATCCTAAATACCCTTCATTCCTGTAACCCATCATCTTCCCATTCACTTCATATTTATCCACTTGAACTTACAACATCATCCTAGTTCCTTGACCCTTCCCCACCCACTCTCAACTATTAACCATACTCACTTGAGCTTACAACATCCTCCTATTCCCTTGACCCTTCTCCACCTCTTCTCAACTATTAATTGTTCCCAGTGGAACTTCCAACCTTGTCTTATTCCCTTTACCCTTCCACACCCCATATCAACTATTAACCATCCCAACTTGAAATTCTAACATCGTCATAGTCCCTTGACCCTTACCCACCCCCTCTCAACTATTAACCATCCCCACTTGAAATTCCAACATCCTCGTAGGCCATTGACCCTTGCCCATCCCCTCTCAACTATTAACCATACATTTTGTTTCTTGCATATAATGTTAGTGTTTTTGCTCTACAGAACATGCACACATTATAGAATTACATAATGTGCATGCATTTTGTAGTTCTATAATGTGTGCATGTTTTGTAGTTCTATAACGTGCACGCATTTTGTAGTTCTATAACATGTGTGTGTATTACAATTCTATAAGGGAAGGAAATATCATTTGAATTTAAACAAAACACGCTCTCATTTTGTAGCACTTAATCCATGTCAATTCACTTGCTCGCATTTTACCAATATCCCTACGTGTATGGTTTGGAGTTTGCTTCGATAATACCAAACCTGTGCTATGGTATATGACAAACCACAGCTAATTGGGCATTTCTTCTAGTTTCTGAAGAATTCATTGTTTATGCACTAGTTATAGTATGCTACACATAATCATTTTTGAAGAAATATTAAACATACATAACATTTTTTCTACAAATTTTAAATATGTAATTTTTATTTAAAAATATAATATTTTCCTATTTTTTTCAATTTCTATTATGTCCTTACTCCTTAACTGAGAAAACATGTTGTTAGTGTTTTTTCCACAACTTTTTCAATTCACTTTTAAAAACAAATTCTATGGTGCAGTAGAAGACACTAACCTCTACATTCTATAAAACCCATTTCCTTATTATTTCATTAAGACCTTCAAAGGATGCACCCACAAAAGATGTACCATTTTCGAGGAATTATCACTTAGTTAATTATAAAAAAAATTCTAATTTTATTTTTGAAAAATAGCGCTGCACTAGTGCTATATTTCCTCTATATTCCTGCAAAGGTTTGGAGCCCGAAACCATCATTTAGGCCCTCAAAAGGATGTTCCCACAAAAACAAATACCTTATCATTTCCCTAAAAAATAAAAAGTGATTGTTAGAAAAAATGAAACCTGAAATAGTTATGAAAATTTTCAATACATAAAACTGATATATTCTAAAATGTGATTCAATTTCATATTTTTTCGTCCTTTTTACTCAAAGAAATATATTTTGTGTAAGTATCGCAAAAAATCCAATTAAATTGAGGGATGCCTATTTTTTCAGTTTTCTATTGCGTCTACCATGCAAAAAGTGTGACCCTCATTAGCTTGCACTCATCCCTAATCCCTTGAATTATCCTGGCCAAACCATAATTTAGAGGACATTTTTTCTCAAGTCTAGGATCCCTTACACCCTTTTCCTTTTGATAAATAGCATCAGCGTTTCACGATGCCTATTTCCTAGTGGCAAGGTGTGTCGATGAAACTTGTTCCTTGAAGACAAGTCGTGTCAATGCCTCCTTATAGTGCATAAGGAGCATTATTATTGTCAAAAGGGAAAAAAGAGAAGATTCTAAGAACCTTTTAGATGAAAGTCCTCATGGAGGATTATCCCAACTTCTTGGAGTAGGTGGCATTCATACCCCTAGCCTCTATGGATGATCCCTCACCTTCCTCCCTAGAAATCTCAATCCCTTTGGGCCCTATTTGGCCTATATATACAAGCTTCATGGACCATGATAGGAGAGGACCAAGAGGGCACCTTTATGATTCTAAAATCATTGTTGGTATAGGAGGAAAAGAGTGTGGTTTTGTGAGAGAGATTTGTAGAGTTTCTAGAGTGTGTGAAAGTGACTCAAAGACATGATGAGAACAAAGCTTGAACATCAAGGCTTTGGTTGTAGTTTTCTTATCTTATCTTGTTAATAAAAATATGTTCCCCTTTCCCATGAATGATTTGTGTTAATCTCATTTATCCATTAATTTTCTCCTTTATCGTTAGTATAGATCATTGAATTTTCTTGTTGCTTTCACTATTGTATCTTGTTTCTTAGAATGTTTTGGAGGTACAACTGATCGTAACAGAATCACAAGGAAAGGATCACCTTATCAGTGAGGTAAGAAAGATTGGAATTCAAGTAGTTTAATTTTCTAGGGAGAGGATGCATTCATGTGAGTCTTTTGTTCTAAATCTTCCCAATGTATACTAGGAAAACAATATCCGCATTGATTGAGAATTTTCGATAGCAGTGATGTTACAGACATCAAATTTATCTTGGGATTAAGGGTGAGGAAGGGGTTAGGGGAGAGAAAGATATAGAGATCAGAGTTGGGGCAGGGGTTTAGGGAGGATTACATTAGTTAGAGGGAATATGGGGTATATGGAGGATTACAGTAGTTAAAGGGAAAATAGGGTATAGGGCGGTGGTAAAAAGAAACATCATGGGTGTTGTAAGTGGTAGGGTGAGGGGAATTAGGAGAGACATAGAGAGAGGGGTACTGAGAGGGGAAGTAGTAGAGACAATGAGAGAGATAGAGAGGGTAGTTGTAGGGGTAGTAGGAGAGAGAGGGAGGGGTGGGGGGGATAGTTATGGGTAAGGATAGTATGAGGGTGGTTACAAATAGATAGAGGAGGGGGGTGAGGGGTATTAGGGGTTGTGAGAGTTCAAGAGAGAGAAGAGGGGAGGTATAGGTTTGGGTGAGAGAGAGAGACAGAGAGGAGTTTAGGGATAGGGGGAGTTGGTGAGAGAGAGAGAGAGATAGGTTACAAGTAGAGAAAGTAGGATGGTGATTAGGGAGATCTAAACAAGTTTTGGGGACTAGGAGTTTATTTGAGAGAAGGGGGTGTTAGAGGGTTGGAGGAGAGAGATAGAGGTAGGGGTTAGGTGGAGGTGGAGGATTAGGGGAGAGTGAGAGTGATAATACAAGGGATTAGTAATGGTTATGTGGTATAGGGGAGAAAGAGAGAGAGAGAGAGAGTATGAGGAGGGGGGTTAGAGGTAAGGGGAGGAGTAGGGGGTAGGGGAGTATAATTAAGGGGAGGAGTAGGGGTCAGGGGAGGAGTACATGGTAGAGAACGTAAGAGAGGGATATAGTAAGTGTTAGAGAGAGAGAGAGAAGAGGGGTTAGTGGTATGGGGAGGAGTAGGGTCATGTGTGTGTGTGTGTGTGCATGTGTGTGTGCGCGCGAGAGAGAGAGAGAGAGAGTCATATGGGGTGGTTATTGGCAGGAAGAGTAGTAGGACAGTTACGGAGAGAGAGAAGGGTTAGGGGTAGTGAGAATGTAATATGGATAGGGGGTGTTTGGAGGTTGGGGAATAGAAAGAGTGGGCTAGGGGTTATCTGGGGGTGGATTATTAGGGTAGAGAGAGAGTGAGAGATGGGATTAGTGACGGTTAGGGGAAATATGTGAGAGAGAAATAGAGGAGGAGGAGGACATGGGTTAAAAATAGGGGGAGTGTGGGAGTAAGAGAAGTATTTATTTAGGGCTAGATAGATGGAGAGAGATAGGAGGGCGGTTAGTGGTACGAGGAGGAGTAGGTTTATTTATGTGTGTGTGTGTGAGAGAGAGAGAAAGAGAGAGAGAGAGAGAGAGTAGGGGTTTTATAGGGTTGGGTGAGAGAAAGAGAGTTCAACCTATGGATTTTTGTGTACAACCTGCATATCAATTAACTTATAAGGATTGGGATCATCTAGTGTTATCATCAAGGAATGGATATGCATTTTGTTTTTGTGAAGCATAATTTTGTTTTGGAAAACTACAGTTTCCCTGGTAAGAGGGTCTCTCAACTTATTAAGAGGGCCCTAAATCCCTTTGTTTATTAATCCGCTAATCGAGGTACATAATTTTCATGTGCTTGCAATGAAGCCTCATTGTTGTTCTGTCCTTTGGTATTTTCTAGATTTGATGAGAAAATTAGAGGCCCTTGCTAATGCAATGAAGATTTGATTACTTTATAAATTTTCTCTTTGTTTAAGTACATCCAATAGAAGTTTATGACTTCATTGAGATGCATGATTACACATGAGAAACCATGGATATTTAATCTATTTATCATCAAATTGGTGGCTCAAATCCTATATAATGAAGTTATCATTTATATTTCTAGACTAAAACAACAATTGATTTATAATATGAGATCTTATTAGTTCAAATATTCTTCTTTTAGGTAATCCATTGTTCTCATTCTGATCAAGTAGTAGTTATGGAAATTTTATTAATTCAAACATAATGGTAACTCTCTCTCTCTTCAAGGAAAAAAATAAATTCCATTTAATGGTAAAATGGTAATTTTTATCAAGTGCATCAAGAACAATAAAAAAAAGACAACGGTAAAAATATGTGAAAATTGTGCAGTCTTTCCTACCCAAGATTTTTTGAATATGTGTATGTCAATCATCAAATAGAATAAATAAATTTCTTCAAATTTCAATATGTAGACCTCTTGCATCGAGCACATATAATGAAAATAAAGCATCCAAGGTGTTGTCCAAAATACTCCAAATCAAATAAACAAGCAATAATCATATAATTAGAAGAGAAGAAATATGGATTCCATCCCTGCTTCCGGAATCATTGAACCCGCTGCTATTTTTTTCCTTTGAGAGAGTATTGGTTTATGTATTAAGTTCCCGATAGATATAGGTGAAACTGATGTGCTCAAAAGCTTGAGAAAGCTCTCTCAAATGCTCTATTATAGGCCTAAGCTGATTATTGTAGATGTACAAATTCCCTTGCATGTCACTAATGACCAATGAAGATCAACAAATACATGAATATCCTTCACATTCCTTGCCGATGCAATTTTAATCAAGATTTTGAAGGTCGTAAGTTCTGGTTAGTTGCAAATTCAAACAGTTTTACTTAGAAAACTTCATTGTGTCTTACCAAGGAGTAGTTTTCGAGAGTTTATGTTGTGGAAGATATGAGGAATGAGGATTTATTCGATAGTTTTTGTAATTCCAAACAAGAATAGTCCATGTATGCATTATTACTTTTGATTTTATCATAATTAATTTAAAACCAAAATGCCATTTTCATTTTCATGAACTAGTTACTGGTTGAGAAGTATAGAGTGGAAGGCGTAAAATAGCACCTACAAATCCTATATATAGCACTCATGAAGTTAAAAAATCCCCCCCTTAGTGTCATTTGGTTAAAAAAAGAGCATAAATATTTCTTTAACGACTTAACCAGACACTGCATAGCATTCTATTAAAGACTCGAGTTAAGGTTATAATCAAATATTGCTAGACAATTTCCATTTTTATTAGGCTACGTAGTTAAAATATTTTTTGAAATATTTTTTCTAGTCAAATGTAGTCAGAGATTCTCAGTCCATTTCTCTCTGTAAGCCTTTTATTGTTTGAAACAATATATGCTCCCATATGTGTAATATAGCTTAAATGCCGAAGTAGAAGCATTTAGCTAATAATAGATGTGCATATCAATAAGAGATAAGATGAATGCAAATACATATAGACAATAAACATGATAATTGATTTTGATATAGTTTAGAAGAAGTCAATGCCCATTTATAGTACTTAATGAAAGGCTTTAAGATAATTTGTTTATAATCTGTAGGTGCTATTTTATGTCATGAAAATTATTTAATTTATATTATTCAAGCAGATAAAATGTTATCCAAAACCAGGCAGACTAAACTTGAGTCTACCGGTCAGTTATTAAAAATTAATTTTCTCATTGATTTCTTGTTCTTTTTACTTGTCGAGTGAAACCGACTAGACAAGTATACCAACTTGGTCGGCCTTTTAGACCCGACTATTTTTCCTCTTCAATATTTTTACATGTCCATCTTTATCGACAGTTTTTACTTCGACCACTTGTCGGTTTCGATAACCGACAACTGGTCGGTTTGACCTCTTCGACAACTTGATGGTTTTACTAGACCGGTTTACTTGGACTCACTTGCTTTGGTTTGGTTTTAGTCGGAATTTACAAATGATATTTCTTAGTCTAAAAGACTTAAGAAATTACAATTTTTTTTCACCTGTGAGTAAGATGAAGTAAAAAACAACACAATCAACAATTCGAAATAACTTATAAAAACATATAACCAAATATTTAGGAAGACTTGAGTCGGTGTAAAACCTGGAACTTTCACGGAGTGAGAAATTTATGGATTCTTGTTGTTTCACTCAACTGTAATTGTAAACAACATTTACATAGGTGACTATTGAGAAAATGTGTGGCTAAATAAACATGCATTCATCCATAAACTATTTCATATAAACAACTTGTCTAGAAATAACAAAGCTAATACAAACTTGTCGATCTAAACTTGTTGCCTCATGGACTGATCCTTTTACAGAGCTTCAGCTCTTTGACAAAATCACACACATAGAAGCTTGAGCTTCAATTTCACTCTCTGCTTAGAGTTCTCTCTTTCTCCTTTTTCTCACCTATATTTATTCTGTCTCTTGTGTCTTCTGTCTAACTTGATTTACAATCTTCTTCTTGTATTTATAGGAAACCTAAAAATTGGTTCTATGTGAACCTATAGACTTGCTATTAATGGCTGTAATAACTATCTACCTAGAAAATTAGCTTCATAAATTAATTCAGCTGGTTTAGATTGTCGAATCATGGACTCTTCCCTCTTGTCAGACTGGCCAACAAGATCTGGACTAATATGGACTTTGACAGAGTTAGACGAGATCAGATACGGATCTGCAAGTAATTAGTATTTCCAACACTCCCCCTTAATTATGAGCAAAGGGATAGTTTTAAAACAAAATTTACAAAATGTTTCAGAGCTTAAACATGCTCTGTGCATGAAAGATTTCACTATGCAGAACTTGTCATTACAAGGTAACTATGCAGATACTAGAATGTGTCCTTTTCCAATGGTTTGGAAAGATGTCTGCAAGTTGATCTTCAAACCTACAAAATTCCAAACAAATTTCTTTGTTGTTCACCAACTCTCTTATGAAATGAAACCTTATGTCGATATCCTTTGTTCTCTTGTGAAACACACGATTCTTTGATAATGCAATGGGTGAATTGTTGTCACAGAATATGGTTGTCGGTTCTTCATGGTTTTGTGACAAGTATTTTAACATTCTCCTCACCCAAACAGCTTGACATGCAACACTTGTTGCTTCAGTATACTCTGCTTCTATTGAAGACAAAGTTACTATGGTTTGTTTCTTTGAAACCCATGAAACAACACATGTATGAAAATGAAATGTGTACCTAGATGTGCTCTTTCTGTGATCTATGTTGCCTCCACTATCACTGTGAGTGTATCCAATGAGTTTAAAATTTTCTGAGGTTGAATACATAATGCCAAGGTCTTTTGTGCCACTTACATACCTCATAATTCTTTTACATGCTTGCCAATGTGATTCTTTTGGTGGCTCCATGAATCTTGAGATCATACTTACTCCATACATGATGTCTGGTCTTGTTGCTTGTAACACCCCGGTTTTGACCCCGTTTGCATAAATATATATTCTGTACATATTGTAATTAATCATGGTGTAGAGCTAAAGGCAAAAGCCCCACCCAAATTAGAGGAAATTTGGGGTCTAAAATGGGCCTTATAAGAAAACGTGCCAACAATAAGTTCTTATGAGTTGGAATTCAATAACCCATAGAATTCCAATAAAATGAGTCAATCATAATGGTTGAATTGAGATATTTATAAAAAAAAACTATTTTTTTGTTCATATTTTCGACATATCTCCCTATGTTTTTACTTAAATTTCGATCAGGAGAGCTCGTTGGATGCATAATTTGATTCTGCATCCAACAAGTGCCCACACTGCATACGTTTTATGTACCTCACTACCCAAAAAACAAGAAATACCTGAAAAAATGTGATGATGACATCATCATCACATTTTTTCAGGTATTTCTTGTTTTTGGGGTAGAGGGGTCTCTCAAAATTATGTAGTGTGGGCACTCACTAGATGTGAAATCAAATTCCACATCCAACGAGCTCTCCTGATTGAAATTTGAGTAAAAACACAAGGAGATATGTCGAAAATACGAACACAAAAAGTAGTTTTTTTCTTTTTTCCTCCAAAATTAATAATTTTTTTTAATTATTTGAACTATTATTCTATTGTTTTCCTTAGGAGTCCCATTTTATACCTCAAAATTGCTCTAATATGATTGATTTATCGTTTTGTGTTTCGGCAATTACAATCGATGCCCCTGGTATTTTGTGCTAATCGACACATTATAATTTTGGACATCATGTAAATATGCAATTTAATTAAATACCCACAACTAGCTATGTCAATGCAACATTAAAGAGACGAGGGCATGATTTCTTAATGATAAGGGGGGGGATGTTCAACATTGAGCCAATGGGGAAAATCCAAGTGTCAAAAGGAGAGCCCATCAGTTGTTAACCACTTTTCTTATCTTATTCAACCAACCACTTAACTCTCGAAAGAGTAGTTGGGCAGTTATTTCCTTGGGGAAAGGGGAGTATGTACAACCATCAGTCTTGGTAGGGCTATCAAAATTTGACCCCACTCTTTCCCAAGGGATATATCTCTCCCAATTACCCTCACGTGAAGGAAGGGAGCCACATTCGTCACTCAAGGAGGTAGTCGCAACCCATTTTCACTCATGTGGAAGAGGGAATCCATATACCACTCACGCATAGGAAGGCATTCCTCATGTACTCACACAGATAGCCTTAATTTCTCTCTAGCAAGAAGTTTTTTTCCCTCATGGAGGAGCTGATTACTCTCACGTTGTTGATTTTATACCCACACAGTGGATTTTCCTCTGTCATCCATCTTCTCATGCCCATTTTTGTAGTTTTTTTTTATTCTCCCATGGCTGGAAATCATTTTTGGGAAATGCCCAGCAGATTAAGAAGAGACCCACAATTTTATTGGGTGTTTTTGAGTCTGTTTTGGCCACGTCAGGGCCAAAACATCTGTGGAAATAGAATTGGATGTTAGGGGGTTGTTTTCACCCATCTTGGAAATTATTTTTGTTCCCAAAATTGTTTTGGTTCATAACCAGAACCTGCGTTTTGTTTTGTAGAGAATCCCTGTGTTGGCTTGGCTGAGTAAGTCCAAGAGTCCATCTGTTAGTGGGATGACTGTGTTTGGATGTGGTTATTTGCTTGACAGTGGATGTTTGGCCTTGCTGTGTGTATGTCTGTGTCCCCTAGATCCTTGTGGAAATCATGCCCAGCTTAGGGGTGGTAGTGATGGTGAGAGAGTAAGGAGCACACTAGCCTTTGGTTGGGTGGAACGTTGCAACGACATAGCTAGTTGTGGGGGAAGCTTCTCCTCAAGATAAGTATTATTGTATTTAACTCTGCAATTGTGTTTTCTTCATAAATTGTCATGAACATGTTAAATGCTTGAACATGATGAATGTTGTTTTTTTTATGAGTATGAACATGTATGTGAGTGCTTTAATGTGTATGCTTCCACTATAGAATACCATATTTTATACATCTGTGTATGTTTTTACGTTTCATGCATTTTATATCATGTTAATGGGGGCTAGTTTTCCTCGATTGATAGTGGCATAGTCGCATCCTCTCTGTGGCATAAGGGTGGGGACGTGACATCACTGTCAAATACATAAGGATGCCAAAAATCCTTTTAAACAATGTAGGATCTACAATTGATCCTTCATCATCCTTGCTCAATTTTAAACCTGTTAGTACTGTTGTTGGGGTTGTCTTACAATTAGACATTAAATATTTTTAAAACTTCACTTGCATACTTTGTTTGTTATATAAAAATACCACTTTCAGACTGTTGAACTTCAATGCCCATAAAAAAACTTCATAAGCCCTAGACCAGTCATTTCAAATTCACTTTCCATGACTGCTTTAAATTATTCTATGCCAAAGTCACCAATAAATATTAAATCATCTACATACAAGCAAACAATTAGCATCTTACCTTGCTCAATCAGTTTGGTGTACAATGTCAGCTCACTTTCACTTCTGTTAAATTCTATTTTCAATGAGATAGGAATCAATCCAACTATACCAAGCTCTAGGAGCTTGCTTCAAACCATAGAATTCCCTTTTCAGCCTGTACACTTTATGCTCTTGAATTGGAACTTCATGTCCTTGTGGTTGTTCCACATATACTTCCTCTTCTAGATAACCATTCAAAAATGCTGACTTAACATCCATTTGATAAACAGGCCATTTATTTTGTGTAGAAATGGCCAAGACTCTTCTGACTATATCCATGCGTGCAACAGGTGAAAATGTTTCATTGAATTCTATGCCGAGTTTTTATGTGAACCCTCCTGCTACCATTCTTTCTTTATGCTTCTGCACATTCCCATCAACATCTTTTTTGGTCTTGTAAATCAATTTGACGTTGATTACATATTTGTCTTTTGTTACATCAACCAGCTCCCAAGTATGGTTCTTATCAATGCAATCTATTTCTTCATCCATGGTTTGTGCCCACACATCTTCTTCAACAGCTTCTTGAAATGTTAGTGGATCATATATAGGAGAAAATAATGCAAAGAGAGAGAATGAATTTGGTGTACCAGCTTCATATATCTCATGTAGACTTCTTGTCTTCACATGTTCTGTCAATTTCAACCTTGACGAAATGCTTGATGGAGTCCGTTGTCCTCTTATTCTGCTGGTCGGCGTAGCTTGAGATGCCACTTGCGTCGATGGTCCTTGTGCTGAACCATGTCGTGGTGTCATGGGAGTCGATGGTGTTCTGACCGATTGACTTACATGTGGTCTTTGAACCACTTCCTCTGCTATATCATCATTGTCGACATTCGACACAATCTTGACATTTATGTCGATAGTTCCATCTCATGATTCATTGTCAACAAATTGAAAATATCGACTAATTATCACTTTCCTTGCAACAAGATCATACAACTTGTATGCTTTTGTGTCTTCAAAATAACCAACAAAAATACATTTCTGTCCCTTCTTGTCTAAATTCTTTCTCAGCTGATCTAGAACATGATCATATGCAACACAACCAAAAACTTTAGAATGAGAAACACTATGATTCATACCTGTCTGTGCTTCTTGAGGAACATTTTTCTTCACACTCGTTATCGGAAACGAGTTGATAATGTATATAGTAGTTGTGACTGCTTCACCCAAATATTCATTTGGAAAATGCTTGGTTTCCAACATGTTGCGCATCATCTCCATGATGGTTCTGTTCTTTCTTTCGACAAAACCGTTCTGCAGAGGTGTATACCATGTAGTGAATTGTTTTTGTATGCCATGGGTCTTGAAAAAATTTAGAAATTCATTTGAAACATATTCACCTCCTCTATCGGTCCTTAAGATCTTGATGTGGTGTCTACTCTAGTTCTCCACGAGTGCCTTGAACTATTGAAAATAACTAAATGCATCAGGGCTAGTGCAAGCTAATATTGGCCACTTATGACACATTCGTTGCAATGGAATTTTGGAAAAACATAAATATGAACGTCAAAAAGCAATATTAGAGATACCTACACAACTTTTTGGAATATGGTGTAAGAATATGAAATGTGGAAAATCAGATTACCTTCCAGAATATATAACTTTTATTTATGGAAACTAAGCATAAATCCCAAAAAACGAGGTTCTTCTAAGGTTGGTATGTTATATTTTTCCCAAAAAATAATGAATATGTTTTCGTTGGTCCACTTGTTTGGTATGCAAATGGTGGAATTTTGTGAAAACAATTATATAGAGTTGTAGATCCCAGGTGTGTCTAGTGTAGCGTTACTTTTCCATATTTATTTATGTTATATTTTTTATTTTTCAAATTAAGAAAGTCAGTGACACCCTAAAATGACAAGGTCGAGCGTTGGTCCACCACATCTTGGTATTAACATAGTCAATGAACGATATTTTTCTTTTAGAATGTAGGTCTTTGTGTCTTCTTGTGCGGGTTCTTTTCCGTATTTTAAATAGGTGAGGCGATCAAAAGTTATAGCTGAAGAAAATAGCCTACCTTTTGTGTTAGATTGACGTTAGTCCATTTAAAATTAAATAAAAAATAGAAATATATAATAGATTTGAATAAAAATAACATATTCAGAATCTACAGACAGATTTACACAAGTGTATGAATTTTCATTAACAGTGGACAAGCCTGGCATATGGAAAATCATGCACGAAATAGGAGAAGTAGTACAAAACAAGTTTTTATGTCATAAGACAGTCCAAACCACTTTGTTGGGAAACCCGAACCTAAAACCAAAGCAGCCAAGTCATCCACCACATTGGTTGGAAAAAAGGTGCCGCCAAAATTCTAAATTTAAATCATGTGCACACATAGTTTGAAACATAACGTGCACGCACTAGAAGTGTGATCGCGACTATGGGTGCGCACGCAATAAAAGTGCGTTCATGCTACTTTGTGCATGCACATGAGGGACGTGTGCATGCATTTGTTAAGTAAACTCTTTGTTTTGATTTTATTTTCAAGCATTTGCAATGCAATGATGATGAGGAGGATGATGAAGACAATGATGATCAAATGAGGATGATGACTATGATGAGGAGGAGGAGGAGGATGACAATGATGACGAGGAGGAGGATGATTACTATGATGAGGAGGAGGAGGATGATGACAATGATGATGATGAGGATGATGACTATGATGATGAGGAGGAGGATTATGACAATGATGATGATGAAGATGATGAAGATGATGACTATGAAGATGATGATGATGACGATGATGAACAATGATGGTGATGATGCTGAGGATGAGGATCACGATGACTATGAGTATGATGACGATGATTATGATGATGATGATGATGATTACGATGATGAGGATGATGATGAGGATGATGACAATGATGATGATGAGGATGATTACTATGATGATGAATAGGATGAGGATGATGAGGATGATGATGATGATGATGACGATGACAATGATGATGAACAATGATGGTGATGATGATGATGACGATGGTGATGAGGATGAGGATGACGACTATGATGATGAACAGTGATGGTGATGATGATGATGACGATGATGATGATGATGAGAATGAGGATGATGATGATGACAATGACGATGAGGAACAATGGTGATGATGATAGGTTTAGTTGAAGCTTTGCTTTGATTTTATTTTTAAGCATTTGCAATGGAATGATGATGATGAACAATGATGATGATGATGAGGATGATGATGATATGATGAAGACGAGGATGATGATGATGATGACGATGATGATGATGAGGATGATGATGACGATGACGATGATTATGATGATGATGATGATGATTACGATGATGAGGATGATGATATTGATGACGACGATGATGAGGAGGAGGAGGATGATAATGTCCATGATGATGAACAATGATGGTGATGATGATGATGATGATGAGGATGATGATGACTATGAAGATGACTACGAGGATGAACAATGATGGTGACGATGATGAAGATGATGATGATGCTGACGATGATGAGGAACAATGATGATGATGATGATAATGATGGTTGTGATGATGATTGTCATGATGATGATAAGGATGATTTCAATGGCAATGATGAGGATTATGATTATGATGATGATGATGAGGATGAGGATGATGATGATGATGACAATGATGATGAACAATGATGGTGATGATGATTATGATTAGGACGAGAACGAGGATGATGATGATGGCAATGACGATGCATAACAATGATGATCATGATGATAGGTTTAGTTGAAACTTTTCTTTGATTTTATTTTCAAGCATTTGCAATGGAATGATGATGATGATGAGGAGGATGATGACAATTATGATGATGAGGATGATGAATATGATGATAAGGATGATGATGATGATGATGATGATAACGATGATGACGAGGATGATGGTGAACAATGATGGTGATGATGATGATGATGAGGATGAGGATGATGATGATGATGATGATGATGAACAATGTTGGTGATGATGATGAGGATGATGACAATGTTGATGATGATGATGAGGATGATGACAATGTTGATGATGAGGATGATGGCTATGATGATGAAGAGGATGAGGATGATGACGACGATGACGATGATGATGATGATTACAATCATGATGAACAATTATGGTGATGATGATGATGATGATGAGGATGACGACAAGGATGATGATGACGACGATGAGGAACAATGATGATGATGATGATAGGTTTAGTTGAAACTTTGCTTTGATTTTATTTTCAAGCATTTGCAATGGAATGATGTTGATGAAAAATGAAGAGGAGAAGGAGGAGGATGATGACTATGATGTTGATGAGGATGATGATGACGATGACGATGATTATGAACAATGACGATGATGATGCTTATGAACAATGACGGTGATGATGATGACGATGATGAGGTCGAGGATGATGAGGATGATGAGGAGAAGGAGGAGGAGGATGATGACGATGATGATTATGATGATGATGATGATGATGATTATGATGAGGATGATGATGTTGATGAAGACGATGATGATGAGGAGGAGGATGCTAATGACTATGATGATGAACAATGACGGCGATGATGATGATGATGATGAGGATGATGATCATGATGACTATTACTATGATGACAGTTATGATGATGATGATGATGATGATTGTGATGATGAGGATGATGATGTTGATGACAAAGATAATGATGACGATGATGATTGTGATGATAAGGATGATGATGTTGATGACGAAGATGATGAGGATGATGATCATGATGACTATTACTATGATGACAGTTATTATGATGATGATGATGATGATTGTGATGATGAGGATGATGATGTTGATGAAAAAGATAATGATGACGATGATGATTGTGATGATAAGGATGATGATGTTGATGACGAAGATGATGAGGATGATGAGGATGGTGATGACTATGAAGATGACTATGACGATGAACAATGATGGTGATGATGATGAAGATGACGATGAAGATGATGACAATGCTGATGATGATGAGGATGAGGATGATGATGACTATGAAGATGACTATGACGATGAAAAATGATGGTGATGATGATGAAGATGATGATGAGGATGAACAATGACAATGATGATGATGACGACGATGAGGATGATGATGAACAATGATGGTGGTGATGAACAATGATGGTGATGATGATGATAATGAGGATGATGATGATGATGATGATGATGAAAATGATGAAAAATGTTGGTGATGATGATGATGAACAATGTTGGTGATGATTATGATGAGGATGATGACAATGATGGTGATGATGATGATGACTATGATGATGATGATGAGGATGAGGATGATGATGATGATCACGATGAAGATGACAATGATGATGAAAAATAATCATGATGATGATAATGATGAGAATTAGGATGATGATGATGATGATAGGTTTAGACTATATTGCAATGGTGATGATGATGATAGGTTTTAGACTATATCATAAAAATACTTGAAATAATCATGAATACGAAGTCATTGTTGAAGAACGGTAGTCATTAAATGAAACAAATGTTAGTGAGTAAATGCTCTAAATGTTAAATAGGGGCGCATGCACATTTAAGTTTGTGTGTGCCTCAATGTGCATAGGTAGTCTTAGACACACGTGCGCATGCTTAAAGGCATGTGTGTGCACCTGTTAGTAGGTAAAAAAAATAGAGTTCTGAATTCTCAATATTGCTACCTATTTTCACGGGATTTCTTTTGTTGTTTGCGCATTTTGTGCTCCTGAACTGTGCAATTTGGCTCACAATCCATCACCACTCTTTGATCTATTGGATAGAAGCTCACTCTTGGAATCTAACAAACATATTCATTGTTCCTGGAAGTTAGTGGAAATATTCACACTACAAGTTTTCATTGGAAGAAGAGATCATTTTGAATAGGTATGGTGAATTGTAAATAATTGTTTTAATTCACAAGCTTTCAAATCATTTCATTTATTTACGTTTTATCATATGCCTACAACAATATCTCTCTCATAGACAACCTTTAATTTCACAAGAATAAATCCCAACTTCACATCTAAACAATTCTCATATTCTCCATACAAGATGAAGCATGCAATGTTAACTAATTTACATTTGCACATGATTATATTTTGATTTTACACAATGATGGCACAGATGAAGTTATCTATTGAGACTCTTCAATTTAAAATAAAAACCTTTGAAGTAATCATGGGAGAGGGTCCATATCCAATAGGTCACCAAGTTTTCCATATTCTCAATACAAGATGAAGTATGCGATGTAGACCAATAACCATTTGCACATGAATATATTTCGATTTCCCACAAGGATGGCATAGATTAGGTTCTCTATTGAGACTCTTCAATTTGTATAAAGACCTTGAAAGAAATCATGGGGGAGGGTCCATATTGAACAATTAACCAACTTGTCCATGCTCTCCTCCTCATGCTAGATTTATCATAACATGCCTTTGAGCTTGACAAGGATGCCTCTACCTCAATGATTTCTCCCTTTTTCGAGGGATTCACAATCTCCTCATTTCACTCATATTCTTTTGACTTCTAATACTTTTTGAACACAAAGGAAGTCAGAATCATATAGATGTTATACCTACAAACTTGACTATCTTTACTTGACTCAAATAGAGTATAGAAATGAAAATTTGGTCTGAACATAAAGAGAAACCTTTAATCAATGATTATGTATCAATGCCAATAATTAGCATACTAACATATTTGTAATTTAGTTATTTATGTTGGAGCGCATCATTTATCTTCTATAATGGAACTAATACCTTATTTGTTGCTTCTTATGTAGTGGTAGACCTCATAGTCTTGACTCTAAAACTTTCAGATATGGGAAACTCATGTAACAGAGCAAGAAAAACCAGAAGGAATATGCCCACTAAAAGGAAAATGAGGTAAGAGAAAAGGATAGGCTGGAAATGGAGAGAGTGAGACATGGTCTAGACATTTCCATTGATACTGCGTTCGATCCTAATAGATTTGATGACATAAAAACCTCTACTTCAGAACCACAAGTGAAGTGGTTGCGTCCCACGGACCCACCTCAAGTTCCAACATCAACAGAGTCTCCAACCAAGAATCCATCAATGAGCCATGTTGAAGCGCTTGAAGACATAGGTGTATTGAGAGATGCTGAGTATGAAGCATTGGACCTAGGAGGAATGATCAATTTGCAATCTCTTCCAAAAGAGCACAACCATGTCGAACACACTCCCAATATGGACTGACATGTGAATGGGATCAATGTGAATGCATGGATTGGGTTGATGATTGGGATCATGTGTCACTTGTAGTAGACCCATGTGTAGTTGGTAAAACAACCCACTTAGAGGAGGGTGATTCAGTGATTTCGATAGACTACGACCATATCTCAGATATTGTACAATCAGGACACACATATGCAGTTGTTTCCTTGAAAGACAATGAATGAGGCACTGATTATTGGTTGGTATGATGGATTTGAGGTAAGAAAATCCTAAATGGATCATTGATTGATGATGAAGGAAATGAATTTCCTATTTTCTTGATGGTAGTTGAGGGTGAATATATTACACTAGATGGGAAATCGAGAAGAACTAGTGAGCATGTATTCGTGGATTACAGACCAGGTTTTGTGGTCTATCACTTCACAAACTTGATTGTTGGCACGAACATCCATTTACAAACAATGTGAACGAAGAAATTAACCAAGGTATGTTACTTCTTGCCTCATTCATAGCATGAGAGATTGATGGGGGAAATTAGCAACAGAGAGGATCCAGCTGGCTATATTGAATGAGATTGGGTAATTGTGCTTACACTTCACTTGGATGCCAGTTCCATGAGTGATTGAAATTGACAGCTACTATCGAAATTAAAATGGTTATGTTGGACCCAAATCCTTCATTGCAATTTGAATTCCCAAGCCCTTCTTCAACCTTTTAATAATGCTCTTACCATGTCTAACAATTATCATGTCATACCGGACCAAGAGTGACCAAGTGTCCCTGAATGACATTTTCATGTGACTGGCTGCCTGACATAACTCGACAACCAGAGGTCAGATCGATGAGCCGTCAACTCCGTTAGTCTCTCGGAATTCCATTACCTCTAAAGGGACTTCTCCACCATGTTTTCATGGTCCAGTGACTCCAATTTACATTGGTTTCATAAACTAGGTTTTTTTCTTAGTTTTCATCAGTGCCACTCTCGCATTGCTAGGTCAACTCTGAAAAACCCTCCTTTGTGCTAGTCTTGGTGGTGTTCCCATGGCTCCATTGGCCATATACACCTGTCAGTGCCAACAACATGCAATCTTGCTACTCTGTTTGGTTTTTCTCTCCCGGACTGAGAGTGACCAAGTGTCCCTGAACAACATTTTCATGCGACTTGCAACTCAACATAACTTAGAAATCGAAGGTCAGATCGACAAGATGTTGAATCCCTTGGTATCATGGCATGCCATTACCTCTAGAGGGACCTCTCCACCACATTTGCATGGTGTAATGACTCCAATGTGCATCGATTTTGTAAACTAGGGTTTTGCTCACTTTCCTTCAATGAAATTCTCGCATTGGTGCGTCAACTTTGAAAAAACCTCCGCTATGCTAGTCTTGGTGGTGTTACCATGTTGGCATTGGCCATATACATTTGTCAGAGCCAATGACATGCAATCTTTCTACTCCATTTGTTTTTTCACTCTCAGACCGAGAGTGACCAAGTGTCCCTGAACAACATTTTCATGCCACTTGCAACTCGACATAACTCAGCAACTGGAGCTCAAATCGATGAGCCGTTGACTCTGTTGTTCTTTGGGTATGCCATTACCTCTAGAGGGCCCTCTCCACCATGTTTTCATGGCCCAGTGACTCCACTGTGCATCTATTTTGTAAACTAGGGTTTTTCTTAGTATCCTTCAATGCAACTCTCGCATTCATGGGTCAACTCTAAAAAAACCTCCTCTATTCCAGTATTTGTGGTGCTCCCATGTTGGAATTGGCCATACACACATCTCTCAGCCAACAACATGCAATCTTGCTTCTCTATTTGGTTTTTCGCTCCTGGACCGAGAGTGACCAAGTGTCCTTGAACAACATTTTCATGCAACTTCCAACTTGACATAACTTGGAAATTGGAGGTCAGATTCATGAGAGTTTGAATCCATTGGTATCTTGGCATGCCATTACCTCTAGAGGGCCCTCTCCACTGCATTTGTATGGCCCATTGACTCCACTGTGCATCGGTTTCATAAACTAGTGTTTTGCTAAGTTACCTTCAATACAACTATTATATTTTTATCATTCAAACTAGCATTATATTAGCATATTTAATTCAGACAATAACAAGCACATCAATCAAAGACAAGAGACAATGAAAACAATGTTTTTCCTCGATGAAACAATAAAGGAGAAAACACTACAACTTCCTGAGAGATAGAATTAGCACCAAAAGAAAAACCCCAAAAATAGTAAGATGATCTCCCGACATCAGTAGTCTCTTTCTTTCTTGTCCCAACAACTTATTCTCTCTCAGCTATGCACTAAACATGAGTGTGAGTGAGTGTGTGATAAATAGAGAGGCTCACTCTCTATTCATCCTAATTCGTGACTTGACAATAACTTGCTAGGGCCAACTTCTCTAGGAGAGTCTAATAACCCTAGGGCCCCACAACTACGGGGACTTTAACCCTTGATCAATAGGAGGGTTACCCACAATGACTTGACATGACTTGTGCAAATTATAAAAACTCCCGATTAGAACATCGGGGCATGACATGATTCAATTACATTACAAACACTTTCCAGAATAAACATCGGGTTACAATACATAAGATATACAAGTGAATACATTCTAAAGTTACAATTACATCAACACTCCCTCTTAACTAGGAAGGTATTCTCTTGACACAATTTATTAGCACAAGTCTTCTTCTATGTATCATTGGATCATCATCGAGTCCTTGTCATCTTCATATTCAAGTCATCTTCATCTTCAAGTCATATTCGTCTAAATCTGGATCATCACTGCTAAACCATCATCACTGGATTTGGATCATCACTCGATCTAGATCATCACTGCTGGATCATCATCACTGGATCTAGATCATCACTCGATCTGGATCATCATCACTAGATCTAGATCATCACTCAGTCTGGATCATTACTGGGTCATCATCACTAATGCTATCTCTTGATTCTTCTAGTCATAGGAAGTTCTACAGAGCCATCCCTTTTTCATGCTGGTGGTAGGCCTAGCATCCATGCAGGTATTTTAAATCACTTATATATGACCCTAAGTCAGAATGACCTACCCAGCACTTACATCTGACCATGAGAGGAACACATCCAACACCATGTCAGAAAGGCATGCCCAACACTCACATGTGACCATGTGGGAACACATCCCACAACCCTGTCAGAAAGGTTGAGCACTCACATAAGATCATGGGAGGAACACATCCAAGAACCATACCAGAAAGGCTCAGCACTCACATTTGACCATGGGAGCAACACATCCAAGAACCATATCAGAAAGTCTCAACACTTATATATGACCATGGGAGGAACACATCCAAGAACAATATCAGAAGGGCTCAGCACTTATATCCATCAATGTGGGGAACACATCCCGTATCCATGCTAGAATGGCTCAACACTTATATCCATCCATGTGGGGAACACATCCCACAACCATGCTAGAAGGGCTCATCACTTATATCTGATTATGTGGGAACACATACCAAAGTCCCCTCAAAAAGGCTCTGCACTTACATCTAATCATGTGGGAACACATACCAAAGTCCCCTAAAAAAGGCTCTGCACTTACATCTAATCATGTGGGAACACATCCCACGGTCACATCAGAATGTCTCTACACTTACATCTGATCATGTGGGAACAAAACCGATAGTCACATCAGAATGGTCCTCATCCCTAGGCTGAGTATTTGTGATAACTGAATAGGTACCTCCATTCAGAGAATGGCATTCAACACTTATATCTGATCATGTAGGAACCAATCCTAAAGTCACATCGAAATGGCTCAGCACTCATATCTTACATGGAATGAACCAATCCTCTCACCATGACAGAATTGCTCAGCCCTTACATCTGACCATGGAATGAACCAATCCTCTCACCATGTTAGAATGGATCACGAATTCATCACTTCCCCTTGGAGGGAACCTTGATCTGGAGAACACCAAGCTTCTCCCTGAATTATTCAAAGTTCACTCTGGCTAATGGCTTCATCAACACATCAGCTATATGTTCATCTGTCACAACATACTGGAGCTTCACTACTCCTCTCTACACCATATCCCTGATATAGTGATATTTTATCTCGATATTCTTTGATTGGTCATGGAACACCAGTTTGTCCAGAAATTTCACACAACTCTAGTTGTCACAATATATAAAATTAGCATCCAACTGGAGATCAAATAAATTAGACAGTAGCTTCCTTAGCCATACCACCTCACAACTAGCTGAACAAGCTACAACATACTCTGCTTCAGCTATACTCAGTGCCACACATAACTGCTTCCTGCTAAACCAAGAGATCACACCTGATCCCATACTGAAGCAACACCCTGAAGTGCTCTTCCTATCAATGGAAATGCCTGCCCAATATGAATCAACATAACCTTCGAGGTTAATCTTTTGATTCGCCTCATACTTGAGCCCATAATAAACTGTACCGTTTAGGTACCTCTGAATATGCTTTGCAGTAATCAAGTGAACATGTCTTGGATCTGTCAGGAACTGGCTCAAGGTGTTCACAGCAAAGAAAATATCTGGCCTTGTGTTCGTTAGGTACATCAAGGACCCAATCATTTGACAATACAGCATAGCATCAACCACTTCTGATGAAGCATCACTCAATAGATTCAGGCTCGATGTCATAGGTGTGGTTATGGCCTTGAAATCCATCATCCCAAACCTCTTAAGAATATCTACTGCATACTTACCTTGTTCGAGGAATATTCCATCCACATTCTGCCACACCTCCATGCCTAGAAAATAGTGCATCATACCAAAGTCCTTAATTTTGAACTCGGCAGCAAGCTTTCTCTTCGTATCAGCAATCAACCCATCCATACCTGTTACAAACAGATCATCTACATATAGTAGGAGTATCACTGGGTTACCTTCTTCAACTTTGTAGTAAAGGTTGGAATCTGCTTTACTTTTGGTAAATCCCAAACTATATAGAAATCCATCAATTCTGTGGTACCATGTCCTGGGTTCCTATTTCAAACCATATAGGGCTTTCTTCAATTTACACACATGAGTTTCCCTGTCATGTGTCTCAAAACCGAGAGGCTGCTCCACGTATACTTCCTCTTCTACTACACCATTCAAGAAGGTAGTCTTGGAATCCATCTGGTGTATCTTCCATTTCATCACTATAGCCAGAGCAAGTACTGATCTGGTGGAAGTGTATCTAGCTACATGTGCAAAGGTTTCTTCATAATCTATTCCTTCTTTCTTGTAGAAGCCACGAGCCACAAATATTGCTTTATATTTTTCTATGTTGCCGTCTACAGCATTCTTGATCTTGTAGATCCATTTGGAAGTTATGATAGACTTCCCTTTCGGTCTTGGGACAACATCCCAAACATCATTCTTAATGATCAATTAATACTCCTTGATCATGGCATTCTTCCATTCTTACTTCTCTGCCACTTCTTCATAGTTGGAAGGTTCTTTATCCATAATGTCACATAGTATGGCTACAAAACCGGAATAGGACCTGGTTCTTTTCCTTTCTCGATGATTTTCTTCTGGAGCCCCATATCTTTCTACACCTTCGATAGCTTCTCATACCCAAGCAGGATTCCTCTTGTGAGGATTCTTCTCCTGAGGTGGATCTACAGGTTCTTGAGGTTCTTCTATTTCTTGATCTTCTTCTTGATTTTCTTCGTTCATGGCTGTGTCATGAATTCTGTGTGCTTTCATTTCTTCAGGATCTTTAGTAGGTCTTTTTCTGGATTTGTTGTAAGCTGAGTCTTCGTCAAATGTTACGTCCCTGCTGATGTCAATCTTCTTGAATCCTGGGAAGTATATTCTTAGAGTATCCCACAAATATACCATTCTTTCCTGAAGGATCTAACTTTGTCCTCTTTTCTTTTGGAATGTGTATGTACACTGGACAACAAAATATTCTGAGATGGATGACTTCTGGTTTCTTACCAGAAAGTACCTATTCATGTGTCTTTTTCTCGAGTGCTCTGTGTGGATTATGGTTCTATACATACACCGCTGTTCTGGAATCTTCTACCCATAGATGCATGGGAAGATCTTGATCATGAGGCATATCCCTTGTAGCTTCCATTATCATTCTATTCTTCATTTCTGCAACCCCATTCTGTTGTGGATTATATGGAGTGGTTAAATATTTATTAATCCCTGAATCTTTGCATAACTCTTTGAATTCATTTGATGTGAATTATCCACCATTATCTGATCGAAAGGTTTTGATCTTCTTTTCTGTGTGGTTCTCCATCAAGGCTTTGAATTCCTTAAATTTGCTAAATACTTCATCTTTGTTCTTCATAAAGTATATCCATGTCTTTCTAGATAAATCATCAATAAAAGAAACATAGTAGGCATACCCACTTAATGAACTTGATGACATCAGATTGCATACATCTTAGTGAATTATTTCCAAGATTCCTTTTTCCTTTCTCTCGCTACTTGAAAATGTCTTCTTGGTATTCTTTCCTTTTGCACATCCTTTCCAGACTCCATCATGTTTTTCCTTAATTTCTGGAAGACCTTCAACATCTTTTCTTGCAAGTGGTAGTTCTCTGTAATGCACATGTGCAATCCTTCTATGCCAAAGTTCATTTGGCCCGACTGTGTCATAGACCAAGGCTTGTTTTGGATGGCCCTTCAATTTGTACATACCTCCCTCTTGTTCCCCAATCACTACTACATCATTAATAGTCTTTCCCTTTGGCCACATGATAACTTGGCCATCTACAAATGCAACCCGCATGCCCTTTGTATCTAATGCAGATATGGAGAGGAGGTTCTTCTTTAGTCCTGCTACAAACAACACATCTTGCATCTTCATAGACTCTCCAGAGTCTAGCTTATAGGAGGATTCCCCATTACCTTTTATTGGGTACTAGTAGTCATCCCCAAGTTTCATCTTATGAGGTGACTCATGTTTAGATAGTTTCACAAAAGATTCTTTGAATCCCATCATATCTTTGGAAGCACCACTATCTATAAGCCAATCATGGCTTCCATGTGTGATAGTTCCCTTGAGGGCGGAAATCAAGACATATTATTCATCACTTGAAGAATCATCACTTTCTTTCTTGATTCTCTTTGTGGAAGGTTCATCATCTTCAATATCATGAGCATGATGTATTCTCTTGTTTCCCTTCTTCTTATGAGAGTTAATCTTGTTTCTAGGACAGTATTTGGAAAAGTGTCCTCTTTCATCACATGTATAGCATCAGAATTTAGATAAATGTTTTCTAGTGTTATCTTTCTAGTGGAAGTTCTTACCTCTAGAGTGATGAGAGCTTCTTCTTCTTTTCTTGGAGTGTATTGTGAGAGATTTATCTTCACTTCCCATATTTTCTTATCGAGCTGCTATCCAAGCTTCTTCTTGAGAGCATTCTTACCATAGTCTGTTGAACTTGACTAGCTTCTTTCTAGCACAGATCCGTTGAATGAAAGAGCCCCATGTCCTAGGGAGACCATTCCAGGTGGTCATCACAATCTCTGCATTCTCCACTTCTTCATCCACTGCTTCAAGTTGTTCTTTGATCTGAGGGACTCCTGTAAAGTAATACTGGATGGTTTCCGCATTCTAGATCTTTACATTCTTCAATTGGTTTCTGAGACTCATCTTTCGATTTATGTTCTTTCCTTCAAACAGTTCGTTCAAGGCATCAAACATAGCTTTGGGTGTCTTTAGGGAGGACACCTGTGGTATGAGGTGATATTTGATTGAATTAGAAATAATCATCTTAGCCATGACCAATTTATTCTTGTGTAAGGCCTTAGCCTCATATCCCTCTGGAACTGGAACCTCCTCATTGATATAGGAGTCCAACTCATTTTCTTCCAGGACTAGGGAGATCCTATACTTCTAGGCTTCAAAGTTATCATCTCCCTCAAGATTTTCATGAAGCTTGGTATAATGAGACATATTAACTAAGAACCTCAAATGGAAATACAAAATATTTAGATCTTACCAGGTTAATATGTTTGATCTGGATCTGGAGATGAAATTCTGCAGAGCTGGTTTAGGAGCAGATTAGGGTTTGACTTTCGTGCAGGGACTTTAACCCTTGATCAATAGGAGGGTTACCCACAATGACTTGATATGACTAGT
This sequence comes from Pseudotsuga menziesii, assembly GCA_001517045.1. NCBI lineage: Eukaryota > Viridiplantae > Streptophyta > Pinopsida > Pinales > Pinaceae > Pseudotsuga > Pseudotsuga menziesii. Next base: position 89,458 of record LPNX010875343.1, on the reverse strand, counting down.
TCACATTATAGAAAATCACGATCAAAACATCAGGGCATGACATGACTCAATTACATTACAAACACTTCCTGGAATAAACATCAAGGTACAATACATAAGATATACAAGTGAATACATTCCGAAGTTATAATTATATCAACAACAACTCTTGCATTGGTGGGTCAACTCTGAAAATCCCTCCTCCGTGCCAATTTTGGTGGTGTTCCCATGTCAGCATTAGCCATACACACCTGTCGGAGAAAATGACATGCAATCTTTCTGCTCCATTCGGTTTTTCACTCCTGGACCGAGAGTGACCAAGTGTCCCTGAATGGCATTTTCATGCAACTTGCAACTCGACATAACTCAGCAAGTGCAAGTTAGATCGGCAATCCATGACTCCATCGGTCTCCTAGAATGCCATTACCTCTAGTGGGCCCTCTCCACCATGTTTGCATGGCCTAGTGACTCCACTATGCATTGGTTTCTTAAACTAGGGTTTTGCTCAGTAGATTTATTGATGTTGTAATTCGTTGTAATAAGAGGTTCTAGATGTGTTATATGCTTGGAAAGAGTTCCCTAAAGGGATGTATCTTCATGGTGTTAACGTACACTTGGACTAGGGTTTATTTTGTTGGGTTTCCTTGTGATATTAGGATGAAGATAAGTGAAATATTGGACCATAGTGACCACCTTCACACACATATTGAGGAGAACAAATGAGCATAGTAACCACCTTGGCACACATATTGAGGATAAGCATTGGAGCATTGTAACCACCTCTTAAACATATGTCGAGGATCATTGGGAACAAGAATATTTGGTACACAGCTAGAGGAGGAATGCATTACATGATGAAAATTGGATGTGCATGAGGAAACTAGGGTTTCTATATGTAAGTAAACCTTGCAGAAGGAGATATAATACAAGAGGAATTGATGGTTGTCTTGTAGAATCTAAAGCTCTTGTTGTCAAGGAAAAGAAGGTAGAATTAAGGGTCCAACCCTATAAAAGATACAAAGAAAAGAGATAATGTATTTGGTGATATTGCAGTCTTGTTCTTGTGTGATACATGGAGGTTAGGGAAAGACCATGGAAAAGTTAACTTGATAAGTCTCGAGATTATTTTGATTCCTTGGTTAGAAGAAGATTTTTTTAAGTTTAGTCAATTTTCCATGGAGGTCTTGGTGCTTGTGTTTATGCAATAGACAAAGACCTAGGGTTTGAGGAATCATCCTAGGATAGACATGTTGACGTCAAAATTGGTGCTAGACTTGTCTGAAATACCATGTGCTTCTATGATGAAAGATGATTAGGGTTTATAAAATCTAACGAGGAAAAAAATTCTAGTGTGGATACCTCAATGCATGCTAGGGTTTCATGAACTACAATCTCATTGAGACTTGCAGACAAGAGTTTCATGAACTACAATTGCATACTAGGGTTTCATGAACTACAATTGCATGCTATAACTAGGATTGAGAAGTTATGAGATGAAACACATGTACATGTACAAATTGAAAACCAACTAGGGTTTTGTGAACTACAATTGCATGCTATAACTAGGGTTGAGAAGTTATGAGATGGAACTAAGGTTTTGTGACCTCTTTAAAAGATATGAGATGGAAGTAGAAACACATGTACATGTACAAATTGAAAACCAACTAGGGTTTTGTGAACTTCAATTGCATGCTATAACTATTGTTGAGAAGTTATGAGATGGAACTAGGGTTTTGTGACCTCTTTAAAAGCTATGAGATGGAAGTAGAAACACATGTACATGTACAAATCCAAAACTAAATAGGCTTTCATGAACTACAAATTGCATGCTATAACTAGGGTTGAGAAGTTATGAGATGGAAAGACGGATTTATGAGCTCCTTACAAGTTATGAGATGGAAAAGAGAAACACACCTATGGTTTCATGAACTACCATTGCATGCTAGGGTTTCATGAACTACAATCTCGTTGAGACTTTCATACTAGGGTTTCATGAACTACAATTGCATGCTATAGTTTCATGAACTACAAATTGCATGCTATAACTAGGGTTGAGAAGTTATGAGATGGAAATATGGATTTATGAGCTCTTTACAACTTATGAGATGGAAAAGAGAAAAACACCTACGGTTTGATGAACTACTAGTGACATGCTAGGGTTTCATGAACTACAATCTCATTGAGACTTTCATACTAGGGTTTCATGAACTAGAATTGCATACTAGGGTTTCAAGAAATGCAATTGCATGCTATAGTTTCATGATCTACAATTGCACGCTATAACTAGGGTTGAGAAGTTATGAGATGGAAGTAAGGTTTTATGACCTCATTACAAGTTATGTGATGGAACTAGAATGGTATGGTATGTTATATGTTAGTATGGTATGGTATGTTAGTACATGGCATGATGTTAGTATCATAGGGTATTGTAGGGTATGTATTATGATAGTATTGTAGGGTATGGTATGGTATGGTATGGTATGTTAGAATGGTATGATGTTAGTATGTTATGGTATGTTATATTAGTTCATAGGATTTTTTGAACTCTTTACAGGTTATGAGATGGAAGTAGAAACAAATGTACATGTACACATCCTAAACCAACTAGGGTTTCATGAACTACAATTGCATGCTATAACTTGGGTTGAAAATGGCCCTCCCCCTCATGTTTTCATGGCGCCATGTTTCTAGATATCACAAAGAAAGAACATGTTGTAGCATTATATTATTCATGTACTAGAATATAAGCCAACAACCTGCATAATAAAACTAGGGTTCATATATTGAGACACAGAACTACAAACTAGGGTTTTATGAACTCTTTAGGTTTTAAGATCAAATTAGACTAGTTAGTATCATTTAAGTAGAAACCAAAAGGCCATATAGCCCTAGGCTACACCTACAAATTGAAAACCAACTAGGGTTTCATTAACTACAAATTGTATATTATAACTAGGGTTCACAAGTTATGAGATGGAAATAGGGTTTTATGACCTCTTTAGGTATATATCATTAAATGGTTAGTATGATTTAAGTAAAAACCAAAAGGCCCTATACCTAGGCTATGCACATACATGAAATAATTTTATTGTGATTAATATGAACTACTTACTATTTCATATGTTCACAAATGCAAATACCAATGTGTGCAAATGCTAGGAACAATACTCAAATTATCAAATTGTTACAATTGAATTAAACCCTAGGTTATGAATTGAATTTCTTTGTTATCCTAAACCCTAGCTAACACTATTGTAATTGATGAATAGTTACATGTTAGACTTGCATGAAATGCTAACCCTAGCTAGACTTTCCTAAAATGACATGTGTTTCTATGATGAAAGATGATTAGGGTTTATAAACCCTAACGAGGAAAACAATTATAGTGTGGAGATTTGAATTTTAGCTTATATTATCTTTATGATTGGGTAGATTCTAGCATTGGTTATGCATGCTAATCTGAGATAATTTTGGGTTGAATTTGTTAAGTAAACTTTAATGGTGTTTATTTAGATATCCTAAGTGCAGACCTTTGGATAGGTCATAATGCACTTATGTAGCAAATCAAGATGATGACTAAGGAAAATCCTCTGAAATAAAAGGAACTCACTAGCCAAAATGACCCTTCAAACCATAGTTGTACACCCAAAGAGAACATGTCGCTACCAAAGGAAGGATGAATAGGGATGACAAGATAGGAAGTGAGTGGGTAAGATAGGAAGGAAAGCAAGTGACCTTAGGCTGAAAAAGCTTGGTAAGAAGGTTATTAGGGATTCCCTAAATAGGATATTACCTGTAAGGGTTTCCTCATTGATTCTAAACCCTAGGTTATGCATGATAACCCTTAAATCGTTAAAATTGCAACAAGTACAATAGCTTGTTAAAATTTCAAGTGCTCAATAGATCGTTATAGAAGACACATATTCATGAACTTGTTTCATTTTTTATTTGTCAAGGAAAAACAATTTTTATGGGACGTTATCGTTATGGTATGTTTTCATTTCAATTATGCATGTGGTTGAAACATGTTAGTGGTGTTGATGGGATGTTATCATCATATCATACAAAGTCAACCTCTCTTGCAACCAACATAAAAGTATTTCCAGCCAAGCATTTAGCATTATGACAATCCTATATTTCACTTTTTAGCTTTTCAAAACAAAGGTACAATATTTTTAAGTAAACATGAGTGATAAAAAATTCTTAAGTGACAAGTTTCCAAGCCAATGGCAATGTTAAACCAAATCAAATTTTCAGTCAATTAAAATGTATTATGATAGTCCAAGACGTAATTTCCAGTCAAGTAAAATGTTGTATGACAGTCCAAGATGTAATTTCCAGTCAAGTAAAATCTCTTATAACAGTCCAAGATGTAATTTCCAATCAAGTAAAATGTCTTATGACAGTCCAAGATGTAATTTCCAGTCAAGTAGGAATGATAAGAAGTATATTCACTTGGCTTTTGCTGACACAATGACTTGTAAGAAATTCAAGGACTTTTCTATTATTTTGACAAGTTATGGATGTTTATATACCACTGTCAAATTTGTTTAAGTATGGCTGGGAATGATTTTTTATATATAGTCCCTTTAGGGTGTCTTTGTGCCACTTTAAATTGGGTCATGGACAAATTTGAGGTGAGGTGTTAGTGAGTTGTTATAGCAGATTTCACCACTCTAGGTGAATCACACTTTGTATGGCATTCCCCTGTCCCACTGCAGACTCCTTAGACCCTATGGACCACTTTTTGTCCTTTGATGTTTCCTTGATCATCCCTAAAAACACATGAAAAATGATATACGCGAATTTTAAACCTATAAGCGCGTATATACAAGGCTTTGACCACTAAAACCGTGTACATCGGCATGTGTGCATAATCCAAATTTTTTTGGAGTCTTCCTTGACATGGATCCAAATCATTTGACTCTTGGCCTTCCCTATGCCTTGAGATCGCTCGGATTCGAACTTTCATTACCCCTTTGAAAATCTATTTAAGGAACCCCTTGGTACATTGAAGGCCAAAGAGAGAATTGAGAGCAAAGAAACTATAGTCCATTGTTGCCAAAACTTATGCTTCAGTCTGCATCCCTTTGTCCCTTAGAGCACTTTTGTGTTCTTCCCAAGCTTGCCTTTTGCTTGTGAGCTTGCTATCGAGAGATAGAGGATTGAAGTGGTGGAGGCCCAAGTGGGGGATTCAGTTTCTCTGGTTCGCAGATGTGCCGTGAGAGGTTGTATCTTGTAATCTTTGATTTATATTAATAGAAATATCTTTTCCTATCCAATAATGTGTGTTTGAATGAATATTTTATCCATGGGATCATGTCAAATGCTTTTACATTATTGATTATATATGCTAGAATAGATCTAACACCATGATATATAGAATGCTTGTATTGTTTACTTGTTGTTGAGGAAGTAGCAGATCAATTCAAGCTGAAGATTGGAAAGCTCAACGAGGATCTACTTCAACCATCCAGAATAAGGTACGAGGTCTAATCCTTTAGTGTTAGACATTTAAGTTCTATTGCATATTGGAAAGGATTGATTTCTGGAGTCAAGCATCTATTGTGGTACCCCAAGCTATAGAAATTTCTCTCCGTAACAGTGGGTAAGATAGGAAGGAAAGGAAGTGACCTTAGGATATGATAGGTGGGTAAGAAGGCCATTAGGGATGCCCTAAATAGGATATTATAGTGAATAATTTAGGGAAGCTTAGGATGAGTTAGTGGTGTTCTAGGGCTATCCAAAATGGATATTACAGTTAGAGATATAGGGAGAGTCGTGGGGGTCTAAGTAGCATGGAAATTAAAGGAATAAGCCTTGCTTTAGAGAGAGGGAAAGGTAGGAGTCTAGGGCAAGGGTTTTAGCAAGGGTTAGGCTAGAATAGAATGGTTTAGGTCTGTCTTATGGTTTCCTAATAGGTATTATTACAGTCTAGTTTGATAGATAGTCCTAGGGTTAGTCAAGGATAGAAAATAGAGTAGAAGGCCAAAGGTTAGAATTACTATGTAAATACGAAAGACTCAAAATCACTTTCTATTGCAATTTGGATAATGAATAAGACTGTATTTTTATGCATTTGTGTATTTTTTTCTTCGCTAACATACAATGTTAAATTTTTTATGCATTTTATTGTGAACATACAGAATTTATTACTTTGTCAACAATAAGTATTGCAAGCGCATCAATTGTAAACTACTAATGTAAAGAAGTACAAAACAATATATTAATATACAAAAATTTTCAATCATATACAAAATATGGCAACTTGTGCCAAAATGGCACATCATGGCTAATGTACATAGGAGGCTCTCTCAATCCTCCTGCCCACCCTCGGAGCTCCCAGGTCTAACTCGAAAATTGATCTTCCTCTTCTTTGAGATAGAGGAAGCTCAGCTTTTATGGCCACTTTGACCACCTCCCCTTGGGCTCTGAAATGACAACAATCAAATTTCAACTCCTACAGAAAATTATACAATTGTGAAACAAAATTTAAATATCAAAATTACATTTTCAAATTTTAAATAGCTCACCTGAGATGAGACCATAAGTGGTGAACGGGTTACCCTCCTCCATGATCCAGGTCTCTCGGCAATGCCACCCTACAACATTTAAACAATAAGATAACTCATACAATTTACTGCTATGTAAATTTTTCGTTAACATTGAACGAGATTTTCATAAACTAATTAATCTTGCTATGAACACAATAAGTTGGTCCTAGGGGCTGGCAGGTGGAGCAACCAAGTGCTCCTTATGGGTGGCAGGTGGAGCAGTGGGTTGTCTAACCTGATCTGATGCTAGGGTGGATGGCATAGTGGATGATGTAGCCACATCGATGTTGGATACAACACTAGGGGGCACGGTGGGAGAGGGTGTGGAATGGAGTGGGAGAAATGGTGATGTATGACGATAAATGCCAACTAGCTCTAGAATGGAATGAGCCACCCTGGAAGAGGAAATGAGGGTGGTGGGGGAATATGGAGGAGGGGGATGAGGTTTGGAATGGGGTGGAGGGATCAGTGAATGTGGATGGATGGTGTAATTTGGTCGGACTAGGAAGGGTGGAAACATGGGAAACTGCAAGGGAGGGGGTCGATGGGTTGGGCACGTGGGGGAGCTGAATGGAAGTGTGGTGGTGGGTGGGAGGAAAGGGATGGATGGAATGGGGTGGGGAAGGATGCATGGAAAGGGACATGTATGCCAGGGGCTACACTTGGCATATATGGTGGGAAAAAGGCAGTCGGTGGAGAGATAGTGACACTGATGTGCCTATATGGTGTGACCTGCATACATATTCATGGAATCGTGTATTAGTACATAAAGAATATAACTATATGAATCTAAGCCATCAAAACTAAAATTAAATTTATACTTTATTACAAGATACCTCCTCACGAGGGGATCTACTCATCCCTGGTGGAGATGGTTGGTCCCTCAATCCTGTGGACACCTGTTTGTTTGCACAAAAATATTTATATTCAATTAGTAAATATTAACTAAATATGGGCTAACAATTTAAATAAATATGTGACGATTGACAAGAACTAATTTAGTGATCAATAGAAGTCACAAATCAATCAAGCGACATAACATCAATGATATGATGGTGATAATAACAGTCCCAAACTTGCATGATAATTTTTCTTTTAAATTATGAATTTGAGGGATGTTACATTTTTATCTAATTTAGAGAATATCCACAATGTTTATGGGCTTAATCCTTAGAATTTATCGTCGATCCTTGAAATGATATTAAAAAATTATATGCTTGTCTTGTGCACTATCAAAGAATCAATGATTTGTAGAGAAGTGTTTTTCATATTTCCCTAACTATATCATTGAAAATTGTATCCATTGTTGATGCTAAAGTTTCCTTATATACGAATTAGCTGACTAGTTAGCCCTAGTAAACCTTGCTTATCCTTCATTTCCTTTCTGGTCCAGAGAGTTGACATGGCTATGAGTTCTCTTCTCCTCCTATTTCAAACCTAATTTTTTAAGGTATCCTAATTAAGAATACCCTTTTTAGTACATTTTCTTCTATGTTTCTATTATAGGTAGCATACTCAGCAGATAATGGTTATTTTCACATATTCAATTATTGACAATACAACTAAGACCCAATTCATTAATTACCAATTTAATTATCTAACCCATCATCTTGGTGCATATCCATGTAAATGTTTTCCATGTAAGTTTTTTCTAGGTCCCTCATTTTTTCACCAATGTCAAACATACTTCCTAGCTTGTTACCAATTAAGGTAAGAGAACATTTCATCCATTTTTGAAGGAATTGAATGAATTTTAAGATAGTGTGGTAGAATATTTTTTTTCTCTCATGACTTTGTTAGAAAAACAGGATCATGGAGAAATAATAATAAACAATAAACACGATGAAAATATTAAAAAAAATTACAAGAGATACACATATCTTGGACGGCAACATTAACCACTAACATTAAATTTAATTGATGAAAGAAAACTACCTGTGTGTATGGTGTCGCGATTTCCTCTGCAGCTGCCATGGCTCCATCTAGGTTGAATGAACCAATGTATTCCCACCTGTGTGTTGCAGACTCAGACCTGAATAGCTATACATTAAAAAAAATCAAGTCATCAACATCTGATTCTAAGTTAAATTTATTAGAAATTATGGCATTAAATAAAACAACGACTAACCTACTGTAGGTAGCTCTCTGTGCCATGCTCCTACGTGGGAACCTAGCATGGATTCCCATAATGAGAACAATGATGTGACACTGGTCTCGTCGAGCTAAATTGATCCACGTGGCTTCCACCAGTATCTCCTCTCCCTCTCCCACCACTAGTAGACTGTGCAGAAGTGTTTCTCTTGGGGGGATCCTGCTCACTTTGTCAGGACATAGCCACAAATGTGGTATGCCTCAGAAGGTGTCGTGTGGCATGTATGATGGACTCATGGATCTCATCTAGCCCGGTACCTAATCCAGGGGGTTGAGGAGGTGGGTTTTCCTTTCTCCTAGGTGCAGCAGGTCCTCTCAGTGGGTTTCAGTGGGCGTGAGGTCGATCTTGGGCTGAGACAAAACCAATGCCCTAGAACTACGTGATGTCGAAGTAGTTCACATGGAACCCTAACAAAAAAATGAGCCCATAGTTTCCTAAGAAAATACTATGGGACCTTAACATTGTTGCATGGAGGCTTGTCGAATACCATGAACCATATCTTCCTCCAGTTTTCTCTCCGTGGATGGTAATTACACAAGTCCATGCAAACTCGCCTCTTTCTCACATCTGGAGGCTGTCCTCTTCTAGGATCTGTAAATTTGCTCAACAATTGGGATTTTTTGATATCCTCTTTGGATATACCAGTGCTATAATGCTCTCTCATTCGATCCCTATATTCGCTCAAACTAGTTATCTCACTGTGGGAAATGTTGATAGATTCTATAATGTTTTGTATTGAAGTGGCAAGGGAAATCCGAGAGGGTTCCCTTGTGTTCTTCAATTCATCACTCAAAATTCTTAACTCGTTTAAATCCCCATGCAATTCATCTTTGGTGTTTTCTTCTTCATTTAATTTGGGGTTTTCTTCGTTTAAGTCATGGTTTGGTTCCTCTGTTTGGTTTTTTTCATTCATTTCTTCGGATGGTTCATTGGTATTGGTCATTGTGGTTAGATAATTTGTACCTGCAGTATCAAATTTTCCGCATTTCAATTGATTTTCAATTTTTTTTTTAATTTTGTATTTTATTTTAAAAACAATAAAAACAATGAAATAAAAAAACAATTCCATTCCTACTCTATTTACCTTCAGCGTCGTTTTAGGAAATTTGCACAAGTTAGCTGGGATCCTTGGGGGTCGTTGGCTCCTCCTTGCACGTTCGTGGGTCTCTAAAAAACAATATGCCTGCTATTTTTTTTAATACACTGGGACGCACGCACATCCATGTTTGCTATCACACCCAGCACACGCCCGCGTCCAAATGCATGTGCACATCCACATGTGCATGCGTGCTCTTATTTCCACGGTGGAAATATGGCGTGGAGGTTCGTCACTCCGAAGCAGGAGAACGTGCGTGCATCTAAGTGGTTCGTGTGCATTGTTGATTAATCCCACTCACGCGTTCCCACTGCATCATAATTGGGTAGCAACTTCTTGTCGACAGCCATCATATTTATGTTTTAGAAAATACACTCATGTTTTTCTTGAGTAGTCATCAATAAAACTTGGAAAATAATTGCATCCACCAATGGGTGATGTCTGCATTGAACCACAAATACGAGAGTGCACAATTTCAAGTGGTGTGCATGCTTTATAAGACTTTTGGACTAGAAAAGTCTCTCTATGCTGCTTGCCAAAAATGAATCCTTCACAAACCCTCTATGGTGCGTCGATCAATGTCAATCATTTCACCATATTCTTTGTGTAGTAGTTTCATCCCACCAAAATTTAGATGTCCAAATGTGAAATGCCACAATGAGGACTCATCAAGAAATTATGTCTAAAATGCAGCCAACAAATTAGCGCTGCCATTTTCTTTCTTGTCGAGGTGCTCAAGTGTTTCTTTACTTTTTGCCTTGAATGCAGCTCTTGTATTTGTCTTCCTTTTCATGTCAGGAACTATCCTCAATTGAAACAAGCGATTGCTTGTCATTGACACTTTTTCTATCAGTTGGTCACTTAGACACTTGTCTTTAATCATAGAGTGATTATCTTCTATGTAGATTCTGTAGCCTTTTTGTATCAACTATCCAATGCTCAACAAATTATGTTTCAGACCTTCAACATGATAGACATTAGGGAGACTCTGTAGCCTTTTTGTATCAAATGTCCAATGCTTAACAAATCATGTTTCACACCTTCAACATGATAGACATCGGGGATATACTTACTCTCCCCTTGTTTGGTTCGACTACCGATAGTACCCTTTCCCAAAATAGTAACTTAGACATTGTTTCCAAGTGTAACATCAATTTGAAGTGAATTATCTAGAGTGGAAAAAAAAATTAAATTACGAGTCATATGATTGCTCCACCATGTATCTAAGTACCATATGTCATGTGGACTTTCTTGAACAACATTGCATTCAACTCGAGATGTGGATGACATTAACATTGCACTTGTCGGAGTCCTGGTGCTCGTCGACTCATTTGGGCTTTGCATTCCTTGATCATATTGTTTCTTTGTGCATTCATATGCATAATGACCAAATTTCTTACATTACTGGCATTGGATTTTTTATTTACCAAACCTATAGCCACTTGGATGACTTCAATTCTCATACTATCCTCTACCACCGACATTTGCAGGACTTCTGCCTCTTCTTCCTCTGCCTTTGGAATTCTTTCTCCCAGTGCCTCTACCACAACTTATGGATAATGGTGCTGTGAATGCACCTTCCAATGATGTTTGTGTTCTGCTCAGTATGTGTTCATGATTGATGAGTGAAGCTTGCAGCTCATCAATGGTAAACACCAACATGCGTGTGTGTTCTTCCAAGGTCAACCAAGTTTTCAAATCTTGGGGAATACTTTTGAGAAAATTTTCAACAACTCTTTGGTCTTTTATGTCTTCTCCATGAGATTTCAGTAGGTTTATCAAACCAACAACTTTGGTGTAGAATGAGTCTACACTCTCTCAATCTTTCAGGACAAAGATTCAAAATATCTTCTCAGAATCTGCAACTTGGAGGTCTTTACCTTTACCAAGCCTTGATAGGCGGTCTCCAATGTGTCCCATGCATGCTTAGCATTAATTGTTGCTTCTACTCTTGGGAGTATGCTTTCATGCATGGCTTGATATATGTAGAACATAGCTTTTCCATCTTTCTTTCTATGTTCTCTCAAGACATCTTTCTCAGCTTGTCTGAGATTGTTATATGTTGTCTGTCCTTACTCCACCAGTTTAATTGGACTCACTTGCTATAGTTTGGTTTTAGTCAGAATTTACAAATGATATTTCTTAGTCTAAAAGACTTAAGAAATTACAAATGTTTTTCAAGTGTGAGTAAGATGAAGTAAAATGACAAAATCTCACACACACAAACTTGAGCTTCAACTTCACTCTCTGCTCAAAGTTCTTTTGTATCTTCTGTTTTGTATCAAACTTGATTTACAATCTTTTTCTTCTATTTATAGGAAACCTTAAAATTGATTCTAGCTGAATGTACAGACTTGCCATTAATGGCTGTAATAACTATCTACCTACAAACTTAGCTTCAGAAATTAATTTGAGATTGCCTAATTGTGAACTCTTCACTCTTGTAGGTAAAAAGCCAGTGTAGATAACAAGATGTGATATAAACTGTCACAAGGTCTACTTAAATCAGATAATTAATATTTCTAACACTGAATTACTCTAATATGATCTTCAAAAGACATTCCGATTTAAATTAAAAGGCCATTGATCCACTTTATTATCGACTGAAACCTCCACCTTATTCTCGACATAAACCTCTACAAATTCCATGATTTGCAAAGGCGAACACAAAACAATGTCTTAGTTAAGCAGCAGGTTCAATGTGGCAATAGTTCTGCTTAAACACGCGGCATGTGCAATGTGGCCATGGTTCTGTTTAATCATATCATTACTTGTTGGAGACGTTTTATTTGAATTTATTGTCATGTATGAAACCATAGCCCTTGATCAGCTTTATTCTGGGCGGAAACCCACAAAATGCCATACAAGGCATGCAAAGGAAAACACAAAGGAGTCCGTCTTCATTAAGTTGCCTGCACAATGTGGCCATAATTATGTTTTAAAAAATCATTATTTACTGATTACGGAAAAGAGAAATCTAGATTGTCTGCATTTGACTGATCTTTTTCTTATACGGTCCTCAGATGTGCAATCTTTTTAAGAGATGGAAGTTTACCATCAAAAGAAATATCTCTCGCGAAACCAAAAAATAAACACCCAATAAACTTGAAAACCGCCTTTGAAAGGTTGTTATTTTCCAGTTATTTTAAGCAGCTGGGCATATGCAAGTTTTGGACATTTAGTTCCTTCACTGACTAGTTCTATGGTTTGCCAGCGAAGAACGCACACAAGTTGTTGAGATAAGTCACATTTTATATTCTCTTTGATGTACCTTTTATTCTCTTTGGGTTTTTTTCCTTCAGGCGTTTGTTGCTGAAGACTAAAAGGATTTTTCTTTTGAAAATTGCTTCTTACAAATATGTGTTTCTCGAGAACGAGTCTTACTTCGAGTCTTACTTTATGGAGGTGAAAATTAATCAATCTATTAAACAAGCTTTAAGCATCAAATAATTGGATCTCAAGCGATTTAAGATTTAACTACCTACTAAACATCGATCAACTTAAATCCTGTACAACAACAAACTGGCTATCCCTCTACTGGATAGCACAAATCTTTTTCGACAAAGATGATTATGCCCTGGGAAGAGAGAATTTATGCTTCAATTGGTCGAATAGAAGCTTCTTTTCCTCCTTTCACATGTCTGTAGGAACCTGGCTTGGGGGTTCAAATTAGGGTTTTGTTTGGGCTGTAGGGTAGGCTTGGATAGGAACGAATGCATGGAGGAATGGAGCTTCATATTAGGGTTTATGTGGATGGACTATCAGTGCACTGATGAGATGGAATAGGTTTTTTACGTGCATTCATACAGCGATTTGACAGAGGTTAAATGAGACTGACGTGGGACCGGGACATGTGTCCAATGGCAACGGTGGTCAGACGCATCATGAGAAAAAAATTTGCCTAACAGCAAAAATTTGCTTATGCCAGCCAGATTTTTAAGTATGTATGTGCTTCCGGACATAAAAATTGAAAATGATTTTTTTCATTTTAAATGTAAAAAAAAATTAAAATAAAAATGAATTTACGATGGTGTCAAAAAAAATTGAAATAGAAACGAATTTATGTACCGTGTATGGTGAAGAAAAAATTATGGTGATTGTACCGTCACTGCCCTCGGACGTGAACGCTTCTCGGGAGGGCCCTGAGATGAGAAAGCATCCAACGACTTTCTCGGAAAACAAAAACAAGAACTCTGGCAGTTAATTACGTTTAGATCATATCATCTAACGGGGCTCTTCCACTTGCTTCTGGAAATGTAAAAATTCTCATATTTAAAATGAAAGTTCTTCATATGCTAACCCTATCGTGGCCCTCGTCATAATATGTATATAGGCAGATAATAGAGAAAGATATTCAAAACTGTGTAATCAAAATATCTGATTATCTGTACATAAATAGATGAGTAAAATGCCTATAAATATATATAAAGAAATATATATATAAAATGTCAGGATAGGGACAAGTCGATAAAAGAACTTTAGAAAGAGGCATAAATCAGTGTTCAATTAGATAAAGTATATTATATGCAATATAGCAGGGTACAAACATATCCTGCTAGAAACAGTAGGAATGCAACCCAGCAATGCAGCATTCATTGCTGCAGATGGGAAATGCTAGTAATTGGATTTAAATCAACTTATTATCCCACTATTGGCATCTCTAACAACAGCTTATTGTTATGTAACCATTAACATACCAATCATCGGCATTTATTGCTACACTATGAGGTGCTTATTGCACTTAGAAAGGGCACTATAAACTTTGTTTAAGCCTTTAACTGAATTCAAAGAATTTGTTACTATACAGTGATAAAATTTGTTACTATACTGTGCTATGATATTATTAGAATCTGCACAATTCACATCGGAAGTATTATACTTCCTGTCACTATAAATCGGAGCAAACACGGTTCAATATATATTGAACCAAGGGACCGGAATAACTTCCATAGCGAACTGGAAGGGAAAACGCTCAGACAGTTACTGAAAAGCCAGCAATACGGAGAGTTACTTTTGCATATAGTATGACCACCATGACCACGGCGTCCTCGTGTGTGTCCTCGCATGAAAAGAAGAGAGGGATGCTTTGCCAAGAACAACCTGCCGACAAGACTGTAACGAGTATAATCCAGAACAGTATGCGGGCAAGTCATTCTTGGCTGAGTAACACTCTTTGCCTCTACATGCAAGGGCCTGCACGAATTTCGTTAAAACCAACCTATTTACTGGATAAGGTCGAACAACTTATAAATCGCAGAGGAAGAGAATAAGATATCAAATTGGAACTAGGGATGGTGAGAGGAACACGGATATTTATACTCACAACGAATGTGCACAAACCAATACATGGAATCAACAAAGCGAATCTCTTGAAAATAAATATTATATGTTTGATTGCTCGTTCAGTGCCCCCCACGTTTTATTGGAATCACAAATGGAATCTTTTGATCATAAATGAAGTGGGTCTGCAAAAGTTATATACTCGATTGGCCCCGTAGTGCGTCCACGTTTAAGAGCGCATAATTTTGATACCATCTATCCATTTCTGACCTTTAATTGGGCGGGGACCCAACCAGCTGCTCACTTGACTTATGGATAAGCAATCCACTTCAAAGAATATTAGCGGGGAATGGTCGAACAATAAAAAGTAGTTTAGGGTTGTTGTCATCGATAGGTTTAATGGTTTGCTCTATTCAATAAGCTTCCAATTTCCATATACTTTTCTATCTAAACTTCTTGTCTTATCCTGCGGTTAATGCGCATTTGGAGTGAAGTCCAAGGAGGGTGATCGACTTTCATGGGTACTTTTTTTTCTGTTTTTATAATAGGGTAGTTGTTTTCAGATCCCACGCCGGATAGCCAAAATCTTCATTTTCTCATCGTTGCTAGTTGTGGCAATGGACATATACTTAAACTTTACATAAGTTTGGCAATCTTATTATTAATCCTTCACTAAAACGGGGTACTAACTGTAATCGATTTCATATGAAATCTTCATTGACAATTAAAAGATCCTTGGTTTGAATGAGTAATATTCTAATTTAAAATTACCGACTAATTTTAACTCCGTAAGTTTTTAGATTTTAGAATTTAGGCATGGACTACCATCATCAATGTATGTTTTTATTAAATGGCAGCCTATATATCTTATTATTTTTGCCTCGACTACATTTAAGGTTTTTCATTTACTCAAATTGATTCTATGGGAATGAGAGAAGTGAACTATGGAGATTGATTCTATGGGAGTAGTGAAAAATTAATAATTAATAATTAAAAAAAAATCTTAATTAACATGTGATAAGTGCAATTAGTGATAGTTCTGAAAATTAAAATTAATCATAAAGTGAGCTTAACTCCATCTATTATTAGATATAACAACTATTAGCTTAACTCCAATGATTACAGAACTATTAGTTTAACATCAACTCTATTCACAATTATATCTAATAACTATTAGCTTAACTATTAAATACAACTAGAGAAGACTCGAATTTAAAATATAAATGATAAAAGAGTAATGCAGAAATAATAAAGGCCATATATTTTCCTATAGTTTTGAAAGCTCATAAAAGCATATATGACACTCTAAATAGTAAGAAATCTAGTCTATATTTTCCTAACTAAGCCATCATGTTTGGGTTTGTATGAACATGTTTATGTAAAAAAAATAACCTAGCTATAGCAGAGAGAGCAGAGAGACACTATTTATCCTTCTAGAATTTAATCCCTTCATTTAATAAGAAAAACTATATAAAATATAAGGAAGATCAAGAAACCTCATAACTGCCATGGTTGGAAACTTGCACACTCAAGCACACAACATTAACAAGGACATAGACACTTCTTACCTTTGTTCAATTAACTAAATAACTTTCCACCCAACCATGACCCAGAGCGGTTCTTGGTTTCAATTTGGATCCCCGATCTTAGAGGTCATAAGGAACAAGGCTTCCCTATCTAGGATAACACTTTCTATATGAGTTTTCTTTTCCTCTTGGAAAAAATGCTCTCCAAGAACTCTCTTGATAATAATCACCTAGAATAAAGACTCATTTGTTTTCTTGAAATAACCATTTTCAGTTAATTTAGGTCAATTTAATATTTATTTAAGTTTAACTTACTAATTTTTTACTAGTTTAACTTAATTAATATTAATAATAATATTAATATATAGATCCTTTCATGTTTATTCATAGTTGATAGTATTATTACTTATGCTTACTCTTTTATACACATTATGTATACAAAATATATTTATATATATTGTTGTTAACATTTTTACTTTAGGTATCATATAGCATGATGCCTAATTATATGACACTTTTATTTTTAGCTTATAGTCACTTTTTTATTAAGGCCTTTAGGTAGGGGTTAGGTCAACTAGGTTAGGCAACTCTAAACCTCGTTGCATGTTGGATTACATCGTTTAAGATGGTATTTCTTCACTACGTGAGATATAGAAATTCAAAATTTCATTTAAACACTTACAAATAAGTAAGATGCGATCAATGTTTTATTGGATTTGTTTTTAGTCAACATATTAATTTTTGCAGTAACTCCTAGCGTTTATTCAGCGTCCATACTCAACACTAAGAAATAGGGAGTTACAAACTTAGTGCAATTCTAGAGCTTCTTGCTCAACACTAATGCTATGATGTATTCGTAGGATACACCTAAGGATACAATGGACAAGGATATGATGTTTCATGGATTAAGCTCAACATCAAACTGCAATGCTCCTGGGATTATGCCCAACAATTCCAATTCTTATCTTTTCATGTGCTTTGGAGCTTCTTGCTCAACACAAAGGTTTCATAACTCATGTGCTCCATAGCCTCTTGCTCAACAAAAACATTAAAAATACTCATGTGCTCCACACCCTCTTGCTCAACACAAACATCAAATACTCATGTGCTCCAGAGCATGCACTCAACACAAACATATCATCAATTATGTGCTTTAGGGTCCATGCCCAAGACATGAAATCATATATATATAACATATGCAATTGGCTTACGCCTCCTATATCAAACAAATCATCATTCTTATGTGCAGTGGGGTCTTATGCCCAATATACAAAATAAAACATCAAAGCAACATCCTATGCAATGGGGTGTAACATACGCAAAACTGAAAAATAAATATTTATTATTTACTTTAGCAAAAACATTATGTTAATTTTTATTGTAAAGTTTATGACCAAGTGGGTCAAGGATGACTGTAATTGAAGAATTATTTATTTTAATAATTAATTTAAGGAGATACCTATTCAGGGGGACGGTTAAATGAGTGTTCGTTGACCCACTAGGAGGAATGAACATTTGTAGTAAGTTGATTGACAAGTGGAAACGCTAGCATTCACTTTCTAGATGTTGCAAGAGCATAATCCCTAAAAAAGTGGTCATGATCCCTAAAAGGGGGAACTGATTAAATTCTAAAACTAAACGAAAGACCTAGGCAATCTTATATAAGCCATCAAATTGAGCACGGGGCTAACTACTTATTCTGATTATGATAAAATGAACTTTGTGACTATTGCAAACTAAAAAGTGAGGCACACAAAGAATGTGATGAGGGGATAGCTAAAGTGATTTGCTGAGTGCTAAGTTAACGAAGTCTGTTGTGTGGAAGAGTTCCTTGTCCTAGTGGTTTAGTGAACAAGCTCAGGGGTCCTCAACAATGATTTGGCTGCTTTAGGAAAAGATTGGGTGAAACAGTCTCCCTTGGGTGTTAGTCCCTTTTCTGCAACACGTCAAGGTTCCAACTCTATATTTGTATTATGTTATTGAATTACTCCTGTTTAAGTAAGATGCAGTTATTTTCAAATATGATTATAGTTAATTGGTATTTAGTTGATGATTATTTGATTAAGTATTTGCATAGAAATTGATTGATAGAGAAATGAAATGAAATTATCTCCTATATTTTTTCTCTCACCGAACCAACGTACTCTAGTACACGAAGATACGAATTTATGTTTGATTAGTAGTACCAAAATGAAGGAATCTAAGTTGTATATTTTCATTCTCAAAGAGAATAAAAGTGATATATATATATATATATATATATATATTGGTTATTGATTTAGAATATCTGGTATTTACTCAAATATATATACACTATAGCTCTTATTTCAAAGGAGAAACAATTATAGTTAGTAAAACTGAACTATCATTTAAAGTGAAAGCATAGGAACATAAAATCAATACAAAATCTTTTCTTTATGCACTTATTAAAGTATTTATTGTCTCTCAATACTTTATTTTCTAACGGTATAAAAACATAAATGTACAAATCTAAATTCCTCATGAATACTTTGGTTACAATAATCTCTTTAGGAACAAATCATATATCTTTAATCAAACTCTAGCCTTAATCTAGAATAACCAGAGTTCTCATTAAACCACAATAAAACTAAACTAGATTACTTAAGGGTATCTTAAGCTAGTTTCTTAGCATCTAAAGCTATTAATAAACACTAAGTCGAGAAATTATTGACAAAATCATAGCATTGTTTATAGGCTTCTGATTTAACTAGTGTTGTTCCTGCAGTGTTCTATTTCAGAATAAAAGTTACAGGTAGCCTTAGAGCTTAACATTTTATTAATCGATAACAGTATGAGTAACTAAACATGACAAAATTATTTTTATAATAGTGAAAGTTTAACTACAAATCCTTGGCCTCTCAAAATTTTGATACACAGTTAACTATTCAAGTAACAATTATAAAGAAATAAACAGAGTAGTAATCTTCTATTCTCAGCATAGATTACTATTATAAGTGAATGGTTACCATAAGCTTAATAAGCATGACTTCATAAAACAACATAACAATATAATTGTATAATTTCTAAATGGTAACCAAGTAAAGTCATTTACCCGTGTAGCATTTCTTTCTAAACTATGTATACACGGAAAATTACATTCTCACATAAGTAAGTTTAAAATAAAATAGATAAATAGAGGCCTTACGGCCCTTGATTCTAATCCTATTTTTGGAAAGGAAAAAAAATCAAATCCCAATGTTTACAGTTTGACTACAATCTGTAAATAGTAAAATAAACCTAGTCTCTTTTTAAAGCTCTCTGCTATTACAATTTCGACTTCATAGTGAGATGTTACAATAAGACTGATAAAGTAATTGAAAGTCTCATCAAACGTAATGTAAATCATGTAAAAATGCACCATATTTGATTTCAAAGTAAAGCAAGAAGTATATTTAGAAAACCCCTACGGGATTTATCCAAAAACTTTTTCAATGCAAAGAAATTACGATAACGGTGTTCTCAGCCAAAAACTAAGAATTGACAATCAGAGCCTCATGGCCTTATTGTTTCCAATTTATACCATAACTCATAAACAAGGTTAAAGGTTCTTCTAGAGTGTGACCTTCATGAGAGTCGAAGTTGTAACAACGACCTTTAAATCCAAAGAAAAAAAAAATTGTGTAGAGGCTCATGGCCTTAAGGTTTAAAGAATTGTAACTAAAGATCCCTCACAGGGTCAGAAAACACTAGGACCTATACTATTTTTCCAACAAAAAAAACACAAATGACAAAATCCAAATAGAAGAGCCTTATAACTTTTATTTGAAAAAGGAAAAGTGGCATAGTCGCAAGACTCCATAGTGATTCTTACACATTCTAGAAAGTTTACATAGTCACTTAATATTAGGAATGCAGAGATTCCATTATCACAATTGTCGTGGGTAATTACAATATTAAAAACAAGTACATAACTAAACAATTATACAATGTGGCATAGTTGTCTACGACTCCAAAAGAGGTGATTAACACCATTAGCACTGTATAAAATACCTAAGCAATGTATCACTTCCGTACCGAACTCATAGTGGAGGAAAACCCAATGCCATGAAACATAGAGCATAACCATTTTTCTCCTCAAGAGCCACACAAGGTAGTGACATAGGTCTTACGAGATAAAGGGGAAAACTTTGTGGCTATTTGTGTCCTCCACCTCATTCTAGAGTCAACCTTCAAACAATAAATTAACGTGGAAGTTAAACCATGAAAAATTTAAGTGAATACTTGGTAATAAGACAAGAGTAACAGTGAATATTACAAATTACCTTTTGATAGTTTATTAACACACAGTCAACACCATAGAAGAAATTGCAATCTCCATTAAGGCTTGAGCCAAGCTTAGACTAGTTTAAATGGTGACTAGGGAAGAGTTTTGGTGGTTCTTCCATCTGTGGATATAGACAGAGGAGTGGCAAAAACATGAAGCGGAAGGATCCTGGGGAAATTAAAGTAGCTCTTAACACTCTCCAAGCCTTAATGAAATGACCTGCACGGTAATCAAGAACCATTAAAACCCTTACAGTTTTACAACTCATGCTTTGCTGACAGCTGGAGGACATATTGAAATATCCAAGCTCGAATTTATAACAAATATTTATCCTATCCTTACAAAATATTTAAGTGGATATCGAATTTAAAGTTGACTGTCAACACATCGCATAAAATCAAACACTTATCTATGACATGGTTTCCACATTGGAGAATGGTGTAAATTTTATAGTTTACATTATAATTGTTTTTCTCGTATTGTACTTGCAATGATAAAGTTTATCCCTTAGAATACTTAGGATAAAAATTTTACATTTGATAAAAATAGATACCTTGTATTATGGCATTTCAACTTTGAAGAATAAGAGATTTTAGGATTAGAACCTTGTCCATACCTTAGGTTCATTTTGGCTTTGCTCCAGATAGAATCTTAGTATAGAGTTTGTCATTTAAATGGTAATGTCGAGGTACCTCAATGCATGCACATTATAGAAGCGAATATTCATGCATTAGTCATGTCAACTAAGTAAGACCATGATCCATCCTTTGTGCATCTTAGAGTTAGAATTCAAACAACAAACAATAATGATAAATTGTATTACATCAACAAATTAAATATAGACAATTTTCACATGACACAAAGAAATGTCATGTCGGCAGATCACGAGTGCACCAAGCTAATAAAATAAAAATACATGGCAAAAAGATGTGTGAGAAATAACGTCTCTCTAAATATTGAGTAGGAATTTCTAATGTTATATACAATAAATAATTTATTTATTTATTTATGAAATGGAGGGATGTTACATGAATCTTATGCCCATAAGTGTCAATTCAAACATTCGCGATATTAGACTAAACTATGTACTTGCAAAATTTCTAGACCCTAACCAAACCCATTGCATTAAAGAGTTGCTAGAAGAAGGAGAGTAATACCTTCCACTTTCCTCTAAGGAATCTCACAAACAAACAAAAAGATAAGAGGGGAAGAGGAATGATGCGACCGGCTCATAAATTAATTGTTTTGGAAAACGATTTTGACAATACCTAAAACACAATAGTTGTTATCAGAATATTTGTCACATTAAAACACTCTCCATGAGTTAAAATCTGCTAGGTCAATCATTGAATTGGTTCCTTCAACTAAATTCTCAAACCCACTTATACCAGACAACGCCCAAGCAACCATAGATCATAATTATGTAAATCTAGTGAACTATTGTTCCCACATATAATTCTCCATGAAACCATCCACCATTAAGGTATACAATCCACAATGGAAACAATAAATGGACAACACTGAAATGTCCACATCCTTAAATCAAAAGCGTGGCAATACATCAGTGTCATTAACAAAAGACTGAATTGGAATGAAGGAAAGGGTTACATATCCAATTTCAGCCACATTTTCTTACCCTTTCTATGTGATGCAACAACTCTCTTCTCCATGAGTGCTTTCTAAAGCTCTCCAAGAGATACCTTTTTAATGACCTTATCATCATCTCCAAATAATAATCCTTCCCATCTATTTCCAAGCCAAGTTGGGTTAGACACCTAACATCAAGTAACAAGATTCCCTCGAGCACCACGGATAAGTTTTGAGCATATTCCATGTGCACAACGTGCAACAAGTGCACCTAATAATCCTCTGAAACACCAGGATATCAATGTTTCCATTCTTGGAACCTCCTCCTCTCATACTCGACGCAAGAAAATGAGAGGTAGCACCATCACTTCCATTCACATTGGAAAGTCCATGGTGTATGATGATAGCTAAATGCATAAGCCCCTCATGCAATCTCCCTCTTCCATGCTCAGCAGCTTCCCTCAAAACTTTTCAGTGGAAAAAGGACTGTGCGAGTAGGGCAAGTTGTTTTAGTGTAACCCTATCCTCCTTCTAGGGCCCGTTGATGATTTCCATGTGAAGGGATTGCATCCAGGATTTAGTACTAAAAGGTCATGTAAGGGATAACAAAGGAGGAAACCTAGTGGGGTCATCCTTCGTGTGGCCATATGACCTGAAATACCGCATGGCCTCCATCTGTTGTATCCACCCGCCTTTTTCTCAAAATAAAATTTAATTGAAATTGAAATTTACATAAATTGTCATATACAATGTTTGGTATGTATATATGATACATAATGTATTGAACGTATAAGATTATGTAATATAAACAAATTTATGTTATATGTAAATGAAAAAAAAACAAAAAATGTAAATTAAATGTACGCATATATATAGTTTATATTAATTCTAAATTTATTTTAGGCTGTCCCGATTAAATATGGTTTGGATTAATCAATTTAAATTGGATTATATTTAAATTTTTCTAAATTATTTTAATATATATGTATATATATAAATTCTATGTTCTAGTTATTATAAGATTAAACTTTTAAGATTAAAATTAGGGCGCTCGCACGAAGTTTGTTCCACCTTTAAGTGCCACTTTATAAATTGGAAATGCACTTCTGAAATGTAAATCCACCACGCATATGCGTTATATATGCTACATTTGGAAAACCCGACCCCAAAGAAGAGGCTAAGGTTAGTTAGCCGATATCGCATATACATTTTTAAAGTTTTACTTATCACATACGGGATATATCTCACTTGCGATATATCACATATGTGATATGTAAAACAAAAATAAAATAAAACAAAGGCCGCAAGCCTCAATTTGTTATTTGCACAGTGAATGATATCGGGACTACGAAATATCGCAATTGTGAAATACCGCACCGGCGTTTTGCGTTAGAGAGTTTGGAGGTGGCTGTGGATGTGGCATGGATCCAATGGAAGGTAACTACTCATATCATCCACACTTGTATTCAATATTTATTTGTTTTTGTTAATTTCATAGTTTTTATATTTGTTAAAAACTTAAAACGAATTTAATAAAAAAAATTGAATTAAATCAAAGAATGATATATTAAAACAATTTGTAATTTATTGTTTTAATTTTAACAGATAATAGGAATGTTCAAGATACTATGTAAAATGAACCAAACCCAAACACAAATCCAAACAAGAACCCAAACACAGACACAAACCCAAACATAGATGGGGAACAAGACTATAATTCACATATTCTGGCTCGTTTGGGTGCATTGAGGCGTCTTAGCTCATTTTTTAGAGGGGGGGTTATTTGAGACAATATTTAGCTAAGGCATTGGACACCACAACAAACATAATTTCCAATGCCCAAGGAGCTCTGTACAACATTAGCTTGTACAGAGAATCCTTGAGGCAATACTATTGTGATGGTTTGAGTTATAAGGAGCACTGGTGCTTGAAGAGCAACAAATTGGTGACCCACCTCTGATGAGCCAAAAGGTACGTTTATGTATCAATTTCTTTTAATTGTGATTTTAATGATTTAACATGTACTTTTTTAATTTTTTGAAATTGTCTAATTGTATCTTTATCCTTTTGTACGTAGGAACCTGATTTTGATGATGATGTCTAACAAGCAATATTCTTAGCTAATGCATGTAGAAATCCTTTTATCCCATTGACAGTTGTTCGACCCACTGGTTATACACCTCCTCATGTCCCCCATGTATATTTATATATAGCAACTCTTTCTTATATTGCTTTTTGTACATGCAAGTATCTTTTTCCTTGTTGCCCCCATTGATATGATGACATTGACATATATATTATTTTATGCAGTTTGATAGTGAGCAAGTGGTTATTTAAGAGCACCCAATTGGGGTCGTTGCTCACCCACCTCTCCCCCCTCCCCCGAATGTACATGTATGTATCGATTTCTTTGAAAAAGTCATTATCCCTCCATGTAATATAGTTTTATTTGTACATGCAAGTATGTTTTTCTTGCACCCATTGATTTGTTGACATTGGAATATATATATTTTTATGCAGCTTGATAGTGAGAAAGTGGTGCTTGAAGAGCACCTAGTTGGGGTCGATGCTAGTGAGGCACCATTACCCACCATTAGTTACTCATGCACAGTAAGTAAAAATGTTATATTGGTTTGGAATTTGAACAAATGTACATAGAATTTTTATAGGTTGGTAAACTAACTGACAAATTTTGATTTTTTTGCAGTCTCTGCTAATGAGACCTGTCCCTCTTGTTCGGCTTTGGGGATCACCACTGAGCAACTGGAAGAGAAATCTAGACTTCTCACAAGAAATTGACAACGGAAGTGAAAGGGGGGATAAATGGAATAAATGTATAGGGTGGGTACATACATGTAACTTTTTGTTTGTATACACACAGATGTACAGTTTTATACACTATTTTTTATTATGGCCATGTGGCATGTCAATTTTTGTAACATTATTTGTATACATATATAATATAAATAAAGGCTCAAATTTATACATATATCGTTGACTTGAATTTGGAACATGATATGTGTGTTTCACCTATGTGATATTATGATATGTGTGGATCACCTGTGTGATAGTACGAATTTCCAATACTTAAAGGAAAAATTTATGACTCATCAAACTAAGATCAAGTAACGATTAAGTAAGTCATGGGAGATAATCACTAGACACCATAACCATAACCATACCATACAACTACATAAATTTAACTCTCATCAAATTTTTAACATTATGGCTATCCTCAACTTTTTAACATCATAACCATACCATACACTACCTACATTACATACAATAACATCATAACACTAACGTGATAACATCATATCCATACTATTAACATCATAACATCATACATGTTTTTCTACTTCTAAGTCATGCATGGATGTGAAATATATCATACCATACGCTACAATACTAACATGATACCCTACAATACCCTATGATACTAACATATCATGCCATACTAACATACCAATATACCATATCATACCCTACGATACTAACATACCATACCATACTAATATACCATAGCATACCGTACAATACTAACATACCATAACACAACATGTACCATAACATACTAACATCGTACCATACTAACATACCATACCATACTAATATACCATTCCATACCCTACAATACCCTATGATACTAACATATCATACCATACTAACATACCAATTAGAGGAAATTTAAACTCAAAATTGGCCTTTTAACTCTAATTCAAATTCCATGTCATCATATGTTAGCCAATGAAATCGCTGTAAATTTGGAATACCATATAGGCCTTAAACACTTTTTTAATATAAATTTGGGGATAGGTAGCATAAAAAATCTACTTTTTTGTTTGTATTTTCGACATATCTCCCCGTGTTTTTACTCAAATTTTGATCAGGAGAGTTCGTTGGATGCAGAATTAAATTTTGCATCCAACGAGTACCCACTTGGCATACTTTTGACGGACCGATCTACCCCAAAAACAAAAAATACCTGAGTTGCAATTTCCTCTAATGATTATACCATATCATACCCTACAATACTAACATACCATACCATACTAATATACCATTACAAACCTTACAATACTAACATCATACCCTACAATAACCTATGATACCAATAGATCATACCATACTAACATACTAATATACCATAATGATACCCTACGATACTAACATACCATACCATACTTATATACTGGATATAAAACCCTAGTTCCATATCATAACTTGTCAACCCTATTGATAGAATGCAATTTGTAGTTCATTAAGCCCTAGTTGGTTTTCAATTTGTACATGTACACGTGTTTCTAGTTCCATCTCATAACTTGTAAAGAGGTCACTAAGCCCTAGTTCCATCTGAGAACTTGTGAACCCTAGTGATAGCATGGAATTTGTAGTTCATGAAACCCCAGTTCATTTTCGATTTGTACATGTACATTTGTTTCTAGTTCCATCTCATAACTGGTAAAGATGTCACTAAACCCTAGTTCCATATCATAACTTGTCAACCCTAGTGATAGCATGCAATTTGTAGTTCATGAAACCCTAGTTGGTTTTCAATTTGTACATGTACATGTGTTTCTAGTTCCATGAAACCCGAGAGCATGTTATTTTCCAATTTCTATTTGTTGGTGTCTAAAGACACCGTTTTGTTCTTGGTGCCTCAATGTGCCATAGATGATGTTTGTATCCTAGTCACACGAAAGGCTAAACATTAGTACTCTCGTAAGAAAATAAAGAGAACCCAATGAAAATGTGCAAACATGCTTTATAGATAACTCACCTGAGGTTGTACGATCGTGTTTATAGTGCCCATTATCCTTTGAATAATATTATGTATGTGAATGGTATTCGTCAATGAGAGGTTTATTACATTGGGAATAAACTAAGGCTAAATAATTGAAATTGTGCTTCAGCATGCACTTTAAAGGTCAAATAACACACCTAACAATGCACATAGACGAGTAGGCCATCTGGATCATCTCTGTTGTTGATGGTGTCCATCAATATTTTGTGCTCTATATGAGGTTGAAAGTATCCTAAATGTGACCTATTTTTGTGTCCAAGTGTGCACATCTTGATGTTTATACCAACTACTAGGTTGGTGAAGTGGTATACAATAGATCCTGGTCTATAATCCTTATATACATACCCACCCTTCCTTTTCTATTGTGCTGCAAGTGTCAAGTACTCCCATTTCATAACCATTAAGCCAATTGGGAATTCAATATTTTCATCATCTGTAACAAATTCGAGAATGGTTTGTTTCCCCTCTAAGTAGCGTGCAAACCAATAGTTAGAACCCCATTCACTATTTTTCAGGGCAGCCACTCCATATATATGACTTGTGAAAGGAAATAGGTTGATTTAACAATACATTTTTTGAATAAGGTCTTGCATTTATAATTTCTACATAAATTAAATTTTACTTAGGTCAAGTTAACAATACATAAATAAAATTTCTAATTTAGGTACTACTAATTTAGTTTTTTGTACCTACTTATATGAGATTCAATATGTGATCATAGTCTGTAGAAATATGTGTCTGATCATCTTCCAAATGGTATATTTCATTAACCCCCTTGAAATTGGTTCCAAGTGTCACTCAATCCCATGTATCAACTGTATCTGTATACTCACAGTCATCCCATTCATCGATGCTATGGGAACTGCAAAAGCAATCCTTCAATATTGTCCAAATTTGTAGGGCCGAGTTGTCTGAGATTCTAATTGAATGAAGCTATCGAGTTCCATGCCCTCTGTTCACCCAATGTTTTTGGGATCGGTCCACATTTGTCACCACCCATAATATTATCCGCACTAGGTGTTTTCTTGTTGCTTGTTCTCCCATGATAGATGCACACCATTTCACTATAGATGCAGCGTCTCAAAGGTGAGCACCTGTAAAATTCATCTCTTCCCTTCGAAGGGTAGTTTTTATGCATGCACCAACACCATCATGCTCTTCTTTTCCATGACTAGTTTCAAAGTAGTTCCATATATGTGGCACCTTGTATTTTATGTGCAACAAACACAACCATTCAAATACACGTGCATTCTTGAACTATCCAATACAACCATCTGACCAAATGAAATGATGATAAAATTGTATATCCATAGCTATCACATGATCATAGAATAATTTAAAGCAATGCTGAATGTAAGGGATGTCAAGGGTCCGGTTGTCACTTATGTAGAAGTGACTTTATTTCAGTATCACGCATTTCTCTTCAATGCTATCTAGCCCATGCCAATACGTGATATGCACCATTATTCTCACCTGCTCTGAGTGATAGTACTGACTTTGTATTTCATTTTGTGGTTGTAGGGTGTAATTTTCCACAAATTCAACCACTGATAGTATTGTTCCAAGAGGGAAGGTGTCCCAACATATTCTTAATTGCTCATCTTTCCACCGTGCCATATCGACATGTTGAATGTACTATTGGATCTTTCCACGAAACTCTGAAATAAAATCACATACTTGCACCTCGTGTAAAAAAGTAAACAATGTTATAAAACAACATAAAAAGATGTACATGAATATTAATATGTCAATATTCAACAATTTACCTGTGAAGTCACCAATTTAATCTTCCTTCTTTCTTTCCCATCATGTAGCTAATATGTCTCGTACTGATAGTTCTGCTTCTCGACAATTGCATTCCTGAATACTTGATCTTCACTCTCATGGATGCAATCAGACCATAATGATAGCCCACCACAATTGTTGTAAGGACCCTCTACACATTCTTTTAAGTAATGTGTCTACCCATCTTGCCTCGAACACATTTTTCTATGGATGAAATCTATGGATGACATTGGAGGAACTATAGTTGAGCATTCCTGCACATGGTGAGGATGCAAAAAACGACATATATGTGAAAATGTATGGTAATACAGATTAAACTCTACATGGTATCTACAACAACAAGTGTTCTGGATGGTATTGATTCTAACATACAAAGGATTGCATTTTTCAAAATATCTTTTCCCGAGCCTTAGCTCTATGTGGGAAACTTTAAACATCTTGAACAATTGAGTTTGTGTCATGTCAAGATAATGTTTAACATGAGGTTCATTGTTTCTAGAACCCATATAGAGTTTTAACACATCCTTTGTGTTAGAAGAATGCCTAGTGTTATCATGCCAAAATGTGTGCACTAGGCCCTTCACTGCTTTTACTAACTTCATGTCTTTGCGGGGAAACATACCGCTAAATGCCCATAATGTTTCCATTTGTCCCTATGCATGAAGGTTGTCTCTTCTTACTGAATATTTTTTATGTGCCTTTAGATATAAAGGCACAATTTGTGATGTACATTTAAGTAAACGACATTGTCTTCTGGATCTACATACAATTGATTAAGCCAATACACAGCAAGCCACATTACAGTCCTGTGAACATGTTTTTTTACAAATCGATGTGAATGCAGCAGCAAGATATTTAACAATGTGATTACTTGATTTTATATTCTTCATTGTTATTATGCCTAAATTTATTCTAACAGTTGCCGTATTTCTAGATTTAAGCAAAGCTAACAACAATTGGAATTTACCGGCATTGGATTTGTTATCAAAATATTGTTTTCTATTATTTGAGAACAATGACGAAGAATAATGCATTTAGCCACCTTACCTTCCATGGAAGTCAATTATCTCTTTCCCACTTGTATGCGTTTAGGATTTATCTTTCGTTTTGATGTGAAATTTCTTGTCGTTTGAAATGCTAGAGTGATGTTTACATCCACTACAGGATGAAAACTTTGATTAGGAGATTGAACTACCGGTCATGGTTGTTGCTGAGTCACATTTGCATTGGGAGTAACATAATTATTGAACTCTTCACAATATTGTCCGTTTACTAATGGATCAATAATATTGTCTCCCCTATAACCAGATTCCTCTAATGTTTCATTATCTTCCTCAGCCTCTATGTCAGGTATCTATTGAGGGGGAATGGGAACTATTTGCTCATTCAATGAATGCCGATCATTTCTTGAATCTTCCCTCTTTTTTTCTTTTTTCTTTTCATCTTCTTCTGGTGTAAGCACCTTCCTCGATGAATTTCTACCTCTATTACATAAATTCCCCATTGAAATCCACCCAAGATTGTACAAAACCTATGGATTTGTGTAAGTAATGATTAAATTACAGGTTGAACAATTCTCTATGCGCGAGTTCAAAAGAATTATGTCTTTTTCTATGGTAAACCTGGCCCACAACACGCAACCCAACATTTTTTATATAACACATATCGCATATGCAATATAATGGATGTTCGTTTTATTGCATATGTGTTATATCACATACACAATATGGATACATTGCTTTTCAATTAACGGGAAGTTTTTATTACATGATCCCCAAATCGCATATGCGATTGAGTGCATATCAAATATAAAAGTAAATTTATCCATGCTTAGATAATAGTTACCCATTCACAGGCTACCACTTATATATATATATTATTTCTAATTTTGAACTACTGCCATAGAATCAATCTTTATAGTCCCAGTGCATACATGAAAAAACATAGGTGGTAGTCCACCCCAAATCTCAAATAAAAAATTCTATGGACTCAAATATGTTAAACTTCTATAACCTTACAATGGACCCCATACCAATGGTTAAGACCTCCAAACCTATCCTTGGACCATGGTAGTGTCTATAGAACTATCTCTTGTATGGAAATATTCATAATGGTTCCTATATGAGCATGGTCAACTCCTCCTCAACGATCTTGAATGCATAAAATAGACTAATGGCACATGTGTCCCATATTAAGGCTAAATATCCACTTTAAAGGGCATGTGTAGTGGATTAAGACTTGTTTCTGTTACACTACTATCCCATTAACATGGTTAAGACCCTGAGACCCATCCTTAATGTCTAAAACCTCATAATGACAGCCATATCCCACTAAAGTCGAAATATTACATCTATAAGGCATGTGTGTTGATTTAGGGACTTATTGTCTACTCTTCCATGACTATAGTCAATGTCCAGATACCCATCCCGTCTCATCCAAAAATGTATAATGACTCCCTTATCACATTATAATACCATTTAGAATCCCAA
The DNA here is from genome assembly GCA_001517045.1 of Pseudotsuga menziesii. Classification (NCBI taxonomy): domain Eukaryota; kingdom Viridiplantae; phylum Streptophyta; class Pinopsida; order Pinales; family Pinaceae; genus Pseudotsuga; species Pseudotsuga menziesii. The sequence continues at coordinate 57,921 of LPNX010875343.1, read as the reverse complement.
TATTCCTTGTAGACGGTCTATGGGGATGCTCATGGCCCAACATTACATTGGTTAAGAGTGGGGGGGAGTCAAAGGAGGGAGAGGAAGGTGTAGAGGGAATCATGGGAGGGGGGGATGGGTATGGGACATATATGGGGGGATGAAGNGGGGAAGGGAGGGATGGGTATGGGAGAGATATGAGGGGGGGGCTTGGAGGGAGGAAAAACATAAAGGGAAGGGATTGGTGGGATGGGAATAAATCTAGGTGGGAGGGAGGGCTGTGGGGTATTAGACATCGTCAAGGGATGAAACCTCTACTTTAGGCCCTAGCTGAAGCTTCTAGGCATCTAGGACCACCAATAACACCTTAAACCACCATATGTTACCTCTTTAGTCCATTCTTAACTTTGTGTGTGTGCATTGACACCATTAGGTTGTTTTAATCACTAATGATGGGTTTAGAGACCTTTGACATGGTTGAGTGATCACAAAAATTAGGTCGTAGACACTAGAAAGGAATCTTACAGGCAGCCAGAGGAAAGAATACTGTATCAAGCCACCACACATGACCTCTATAGGGGTTCTTTGGGCTTAGATTAGGGATATGCGATTGATTGGTGATTTTGTTTATAGTACTTATGAGTAATATGTTGATCAGTTGAGCTTTTGTTCTTGAAGATAGTGAATTTATTATACAAATGATTTCGAAATGGTGTTTTTAAAGTAATGGGGGTGAGTTTCTTTTCATGTGACGGTTGGTCATCGATGTCTGCAAATGTACGGTCCATAGAAGAGAAGAGATCATCTGGTACTAGAATTCTTCAAACAAGTGTGTGGCCATCAGTGTAATGAGAGTTTATATGTGTATTAATGATTTCAACGGTTTTCAAAATTTAAGAATGAGATTTAATCCATTTTCAAGATTTAGTAATCAATATTTATAGTAACCCATTTGATACTCCATACAACATGGCCCCTCTGACATCACATCTATAAAATTTGAAAGACGAAGGATTTTTTAGAGTCCATAGAGCCCGATGTTTTCTTCTTTCTTGATAATAGATCTCAATTTCAATTACTCATTTAACTCGTGTCCAGTATTTTTACGTGTCAGCTCGTGTCATAGGAATTCATGAACATGAAAAACAACTCAAATGACCAGCCATCACCTCTTGAAGTTACCCTTTCCTTCGTAATGGTACCAACACATCCACTATGTTAGGGCCCCGAGACCCATTATTATTGTAAACAAAGTCACCGATCAATTGCATATACCTAATCTAAGGCCAAAGACCCCTTAAAGAGGTCATGTCTGGTGGCTTGATACATTATTCTATCCTTTGGATCCCTCGAATCTTGTTTTAGTGTCTACAACTTGGGTTTCGCAATCGCTCAGTGATGTCAAAGATGTCTAAACCCATCATTAGTGATTACAACAACCTAATGGTGTCAATTCCCACACACAAAGCTAAGAATGGCCTCAAGCAGTAACATATGGTATTTTAAGGTGTTATTTGTGGTCCTTTATGCCAAGAAGCTTTAGTTAGGGCCTAAAGTAGAGGTTTCATCCCTTGAAAATGTCTAAGATCCTAGGGCCCTCCCTCCCACTTATATTTATTCTCCTTCGACCAATCCCTTCCCTTTATATTTCTCCTCCCTCCATCTCCCCTTCATATATCTCCCATACCCATCCCTCCCTTCCTCTTTTATGTCTCCTCCCTTCATCCCCCCCATATATGTCCCCTACCCATACCTCCCTCCCATGATTCCCTCTACACCTTCCTCTCCCTCCTTTGACTCCCCCTCCCTCTTAACCAATATAATGTTGGGCCATGAGTCACCCCATATACCATCTGGATGGAATATTGGGATTCTAAATGGTATTATAATGGGATAAGGGTGCCACTACTCTTTTTTATTCGCGTACAAAATTAATTAAGCCAAAATGCACATGCGTTATAATGCATATGCAATATCAATCGCATATGCGATATAGATAAGCTATAACACATATGCATGTTTTACAAATTTAAAAAACCGGCGGGAACAAGGCTTGGCATTGTGTTCAGAATTAGCTTCACACTACTGAACCTATTGGTTAGGACAAAAAAACTAGGGCTATCACCTATCTTTTAGAATTCTATCAATATGCTCAGTTTTGATGGTGTGTTTTTCTTTGACAAACACAATATTTTTTATGAAAATTTAGAATATTGTAGAGTACAATCTTATGATTCTGAATATGTAATTTTTTCCTTCAATTGTATGTTTTAATTATATATTATCATTTTTCTAAATGACACACGTTAGTTTTTGAAAATAGATACATCGATTGTTTTTTATATAACTTTTGATTTCCTTCATCATTTGCTAAGAAAACTATATGGCGCACTAGAAGAGAGCAAGGTCTACAATATTATATATAGAAACCAAGGATTTCATTAATTTTTTCCTCTAAAGTGCTGCACCCGCACATAACATTTTCATTTCGAGCTTTCATGACTTCAATAATTAATAAAAAAAATCATGAAACAATATTAATAAATAGTGTTGCACTAGGCCCATATGTCCTTTACATGTTTGGAAGATTTTATACAAAATTTCAATCATTTACCTCATATATTGTTGCACCTGCACAAACATATATGTTATGATGTGCTGAAATTTTGAAAACCCAATTTCACGGAAACTAATTTTATAATCATTTACACACATGTTTTTTGTATAAATGTTATATATTATGAAAGCTGATTCAATTAACTATCTTTTATCTTTTTACTTCATCTTCAAATACATTAGGGGAGTACCGCTAAATCTCACCTAAAGTAAGAGTTTCCAGGTTTTTCCAGTATTATGTGGCATCTAAAGTGTCTTTAAAGGAGTCCATGATTGTTCATTAGCACATTAATATAATTATCATCACTCAACCTTCTAATTTAAATTTTATAATAAACTTTATAGGTCTAAATTGTAAATAAAATACAAAATTACTTACATCGTCATGAGTCAACACATGTTAGACTAAATAATGCAGGAGGTATCGTGCGAGAAGTCATGATAGCTATGACCCCTATAATAGGTATGGTCATTAGTGATTATATACATTGTGAGGATTGTACGACACCACACAGTTGATATAAGTAGATAAATGAAGTGGGGTTTAAATACTATATGTTAAGAGTAATATGAGAGTATTAATTAATTATAGGTTAATTACAATTTAATTTGCATTAGTTAGATTGTTAAGAGGAAACTCTAGTTAAAATAATTTAAGTTAAATTCAGTAACCTAGTAGGTTTCATACAGGTAATCATGACATGTGTGGCCCTAGTGGTAGGTGTGGTCTAAGGTCACTACCTAAGCCTCGAGGATGGTGTGATATCCTACGTTTCCCCTATGACATATTTATTTACTTGCGACTCGTAAAATCAAGGCTTAAGGTTCATGATGTGTGACGATGGATACTCATTTATCTGGATGAGACAATTCATGATGTTTAAAATAAAATTAGTCGCAAGATTCACATGAAAAGCATAGACATGGTAGGGTTAGAGAAAACCATGGAAAATATCATGTGCATGTCATACATAATTACAAACATTACAACATAACAATTAAGAAAACATGATATGAAATACAATAGTTGTACATGTAAGATCTCATCATACTAATTATATATTATGGTAATGAATCATTGTACATAGCCTTGGTGTTAAAAGCATAGACATTTTATGAATCTTGTATTGAACTCTTATTAGTAGTTTCAAGCATTTTTTTATGAGTGAGTTTTACATTCTCAGTTGAATGCATTTATTCCCCAATGAAGGCATATTAATTGTGAAATGTGTAAACATGTTAGCATAGTGGGAATTTGTATGTCTTGTTAAGGGGTAAGAAAGTATGTTGTTGTGATTGAATATCTTGACTATAACTCATAAGAATTCGTATAATGTTATGGATATTCATTATTAAGATTGAGTTGAATTCTCCTTCAAAACATTATAACTAGCACACTATGTCTTGATAGTAACTTTGGGACGAATTTTCCCGAGGGATGGGTGTATATAATGCCCCATTTTGACTAAACATACTTACTAGTTAGACATACTCCACTTATTTTGCTTAGTTTCTTTTCTACTCATCTCAATTGAGTAAACTTATTTACGACATGATGGACAAAAATTATGATGTGACTATGTTTATTATGACAATATAGTTATAAGGTTACTATGCTTATGATGTCATCATGATTATTAAGTTGCTATTATTATGAAGTTACAATGTTTTCATTATTATGGGACTCCTTTATTCTACAATGAGATTATTCTTAGATGTTTTCATTGATAAAATGTGAAATATATGATGTGGTATGTGGATACCATTTTATGATGTGATCAATTGAATTATTAGATGTTGCGTGTATCTTTGATGAATTAAATTATTACATGAAATAATGATGAGGATGATGGGGTGGATCAATTGATTATCAAAGTGAAATTTTGTGTTATACATGTGTAGTTGTTAACTACTAACCCACGGGATATTGGCACTAATTTATAGTCGAATACTTAATATGATATGTGGAATAATAACTTGTTACGCAGTAAACCTTAGCAACCAAAAATGATGATATGATGACACTATCGAATAATTCTAATAGCAATGGAGTATGAATTGATAGGATATAACCCCATTATGTTGAGAGGGTGGGACCACCCTATGTTACTATGATACCTGGGGTTGTGGGAGGGAAGAGCTGAGACACGCTCCCCAACTTGTTGTGATGATGACGATCGGATGCCTACCAGGAGAGGCTAGGTCCACTAAGCTAATCGATGATACCGCTCTTAGGTTCTATGTTGTGAGGCCAGAATAGTTGGCATTCGCTTTGTAATAGAAGGGGAAGGAAAGGGAGGATGTGTACGTAGGTTCGGATGGGAGGATATGATAGTTATTATTGTTGAGGGTTAGGTGTTTCCTGATACCTAGTTAGTGGTAGTAGGTACTTGTCTTGTTTGGCCGGTTAAGTTTATAAGAACACGCAGATAAGCTATGAAACCAAAAGGGGAGTAATTACAAAGAATGTTAAAGTAAATATATTATACTTGTTATGTTTGCATGAAGGATGAATATTAATAGTTAGCAATTATGCATAAGGAAATATTATGTATTGTTATAGTGAGTGTTCGACCTGTGCATGTATTGGCCATGAATGCCCACCTTGCGCATGAATGCTAGTATTGATATATGGATATTATGCATGTGAAATAATGGTATGAGTCATTGTGAATAACCGATATAATTAGGAAATGATCAAGTATCATCAATTATAATTTTCATAAAGAAATTGTCGTAAACAAACACAAATATTGTTTTATAAGTGTAAGTGGAATTGTATTGTCTAATTCCTATCATGATTAATTAAAACCCTTGTGGATGCTTTTTTTACAAATACATGAATCATGTGTTGGTACTAGGGAACTTGTCATTTAAACAAATAAGTATTTCTATTATTTGTTAATCACTAATTATTATTATCGTTACTATATTAATATTCTTTAATTAATATTTATAATGATAATTGTCCTTTACTATAAATCATAAAGTATTAACAACATAATTACAAGAATTATGGAGTTAAGTAATTATTGATGGGATTAACCAAAGCATTTAATGAGAAATTGAAAAGAATCTTTTACTAAAACATGATAAGGTAAGATTACATTAAAACAGTATTGTAAGTAATTTACTATTGTGTAAGACATTGTATTCAGATAGGATATGACATTTAAGTCACCTACCACTACGAACATGAAAAAGGTGAACAATAATAAGTATTTAATTTATATTATAGGTGAATAAGAAAAGTGAGTATTATCTTACAATAAAATAAAAAGTAAAAAGTCAAATTAAATGGAAAAATTGGAAAAATTAAAAAGAAATTAACCATTTGACTATCCAAGAGAGATGGAAGTCCTAGATATAATATTATATTAATTTCTTCCTTGGTTAGTGTAATGATATTAATTATTTAAAATCCCAAAGACATGGAAGATGAGGGCGGCGGAGTAAGCATGAAAGTTTCTAGAGGAAGGTAAAAGGTTATTTAAGAGAGTTTTACGGGAAGATAAGGGGGGAAGATAAGGGGGTTGGTTTTCAGAAGATTTATATGGAAGAATAGAACTAAGAACTAGGAGGAGAAGGGAGGCATAATGAAGAGGGGTTAACTACGGGATTGAGGAGCTGGGAAACTTAAAGAAAGAATGGAAATTTAACTATAGATATTTAACTATGTATGGAGGGATACTAAAGTGTGGAAGGTTGCTATTCGCATTATCGGATTGTGGGATCGGGACTAGAAAATCCGTCGATTTCCTAAGTCCAGCATAATGAACTGGTTGGCAGGGTGGTTTATCTATTTTTGTTGCTAATGTTTTCCAAAGAGGAGCTGCTACAGGAGCTTAAGAAATCCTATTGCAATCTAGAAAAAAATAGATATTCTACTTGATCAAAACTCTCCAAATTTTACTATTAAAAAAATCGAAAAGAAAATGCCTTTTATTCTATTCCTAATGCTATTAGAATCATGGACCAGATGAAAATGGCATGCTATGATAAATTTCTTTTCAACTTAAACTTATGGAGAGATCTTTTAAATTGAATTAAAGAAGAAATTTTGGTAAAAATCATGGTAAACAGTAAATAATCAGCTCTTTAAGAGATAGATAGATACAAGTAGACACCGAAAAGAAATTAATTGTGTGTATGGAACTAATGGGCACTATAATTCCTTTTTAGATTTATTAAAGAATTACTAGTTGCCTTTTTCGCAATCTATAAGATAAACCATTCGCAACGATTCTTTACCGATCTATTAAAGAATTCAAATCATAAACACTAGCAGTGTTTATTTTTTTACGAAATCCGATCTATATGTTAATCTATTAGCAACAATCCATATATGTTCAAGAATTTAACGAGATACACTTTACTCAAACTATATGGAAATGCCTTTGCAGTGAATCAAAGAATACAAACAATGAATTAGCCATGTTTTCTATCAAATCCGATCTATATGTTAATCCATTCGCAATGATCCCTATCTATACACGAATTTAACAATAAAAAATTTACCCAAACTATATGGTAATTCGTTTGCAGTAAAATAAAGATTTCAAACAATAAACAAGCATCTTTTTCTACCAGATGTTATATGTATCTTAATCCGTAAGCAACTGTCTAGATCTATATCAAACTCTAATGATATACATTTTACCCAAACTATATGGTAATCCATTTGTAGTTAAATAAATATTTCAATATTAAACACTAGCAGTTTACCAGATATGTGTAAGAATTCAAACGCTAATCGCTAGCATCGATTCTTTCCATATTTAAATAAGAACTTCAAACTTAAGCACTAGTAGTTTACCAGACCCATTAAAGAATTCAAATTCCAAACCACAACAATGATTCTTTCTATATTTAAATAATTACTCAAACTTAAACGCTAGCAGCATACCATATCCGTATAAGAATTCAAAGGTTAATCCCTAGCAGCGATTCTTTCGAGATTTAAATAAGAATTCAAACTTAAACACTAGCAGTTTACCAAATTCATTTAATAATTCCAAAGCTAATCCCTAGCAGTGATGATTTCCAAATTTAAATAAGAACTTCAAACTTCAGCACTAGCAGTTTACCATATCCATGTAAGAACTCAAATGAGAATTCAAACATAAACACTAGCAGTTTACAAGATCCCTGTAAGAATTCAAACGTTAATCCCTAGAAGTGATTCTTTCCATATTTAAATAAGAATTCAAATTTAAACACTAGTAGTTTACCAGATCTGTGCAAAAGTTCCAACGATAATCCAGTAGCAGCGAACCTGTCCATTGTCGATTGACTTATTGGGTATCGTAGGTTTGTAATTATAAGAAGTAGCTTTAATTCATGTTCATAAGTGTGAATCCCAGTTTAAGCATGCAAAGATTTGATGAGCGTGTACTTACTATTAACGACTTTAAGTCTTTGGCAAGGATTTTTTTAAAGGGATTTCATTTGGTATGTCATAGAAACTATTTCTGACAATGATTATCGTTACTAGATCCCTAACGTTTCACTGGTCATTACCTTTCTCCCTAGTGGATTCATTCTCAATCGTTTTTTTATTGAGTCAAGATTTCATCTTCCTAACTCTATCAATTGCATCCATAAATTTTTTGAAGTTAGAATCATTACCTACAGGGTCGTTTACTTACACTTTGCATTTCAGGTCTAGATACAGTTATCTAAATATTCCGTGACCTTTTTGGATTTTTACTATGTTATGAATTTGACAGCAACGATTCTCGATGAAACCTATTTATATTAATGGAAGAATAACCAAAACATTACCGAGATTCTGCTCGAAACGTCGATGTCAAATTCATAATACAGTAGAAATCCAAAAAGGTCATGGAATATTGATAATTTTTCCTAACTTTGGTTAGGAAAAAAAAAAACTTTATATTTTATAAATAGTTCTGATAATTTATCAATACTAATGCTTATGTTGTTTTAGTTGTATATTTGTAGTTATATGTTGTTTTAGTTGTATATTTGTGGTTATTTAGGATTTAATATTTGTATATCAAACACATATTTTACTTTAAATACGGTAGGAATCTTTTTTCTATAATTTCATTAAGCATTGAACTGCTCATTTTTTCTTAAAAGAAAAATGGTATAGTTTATATGAATTCAATTTATGTTTATTGTAATATTTCTTCTAAATTTTTAGAACTATAAATGTATACGAGTGATCTTTTATAATATATCCAAACAAAGATTATTTATTTTATTATTTTTAAGTTCGTGTTGAGAATTAGGGTCTAGAGCACTTAGGTTATTTATATTTAAATTGGTATTGAGTAGTAGGATCTAGAGCACCTAGACTTATTATTTTAAGTTGGTGTTGAGGAGTAGGATTCAAATCACCTAGATTATTAAAATTTGTTATGTTTGAATTTGTGTTGAGAAGCATTAACTCGATAGCCTAAACTTGTTATGTCTAAATGATGTTGAGCTATAGGATGTGGATCATCAAAATACAATAAAATTATATTTTTATTATTACTTATCTTCTATAATTCTTTATAACTCATGGAGAACAACTACTTAAAGGGGACCAATCATGCTAGAGACAGGATGGTGTTTATGTTAGTTTTTCTTTAGATATGATTAGTTTATATAGGATCTTTATCTGAAATAATAAAAAGTACAACAAGACACATAAGATATAAAAGATACATGAGATACAAATATTTTCACCAGTGAAACCATCAACGAGAAAACCCCGCAAACTTCCTCAAAAAAATAAGATGATCAAGAGCAGTAATAAGAAGTATTCAATAGCCATCTATTTTTCCTTATTTCTCTCTCTCTCTCTCTGTCTCTCTCTCTCATGCAAACTTGAGTGTGAGGTGTGTGTAAAATGATGGAGAGTGCCTCCATGTTTATAACCTTTCATGTCACCATCCAAGCATAATGTTGGGGCCCACATGTCTTCCCTAACAAGGCCGACTTCTCCTAGAGAGACTCTAAATACACATTACATTATGTTACAACAGGGAATATTTCCATGACTTACAACAGAGGTTGTACCTCAAGGTATAGACACAGTTAAGGAATCCCACAAGGGGTTAATCACATCCCCAATGGGGGTACAACAACATACAATGACAATATACATAAGAATATCTTCTGAAATTACAAATACATAAACACCCCCTCTTAACTAGGAAGGTATTCTCTCTTTATAGCTATCAACACTTCTGGTCAAGTTTTCATCGCAAAGTCATCATCATAGAGTCATAGATTCATCATCATAGTTGTTTCCATAATATTGTTATTATTTCTAACCAAATAGTACTATCTTTCATCGGACATTTCTACTGAGCCAACCCTCTCTCGGCTGGGTGTAGGCTTAGTCCTCATCTAGGTCTTCATCACATATCGTGCAAGCCATCTAGTAGGAATGGTTCAAGACCTTCTTTACATTGCCATGAAAATTATCCTCATCTCCTAGCTTAATGTTGTTGTATCCAAATCATCTCTTTTGTCCAGCACAAAACAAAACAAAGAACAATGTCTTAGATGCATACCACATGCGTTCTTTCACCATAGTAGTAATCCAAGATATTTTTGTGCAAATTGAACCGAGGTGATAGATCAATTGCACTCACAAAATTACTAATCAAACATGCAAATTTACACACAAAGGAGATTGAAATTGGAGCATAACACTAATCTGTATTGAGTAAGTGTACAATAGTCAACCTTGTGAAGTCATAGGTTGTTGCAATATATAATTACATGAGAGATTCGAATGCATAAGGATGCCATTCGAAATAGTCAAAAGAAGGCTTACTAAATCTAGTCAAATCCCCCATAGGCGCATAAAGCAGTTTCCAAATTTGCCTAGGAGCTCACGAATTGGAAAACTCAAGTACAAAAGCTAATAGGTGATGGAAAGAAAACTCATACATGATTTTATTAGGAGAAAATAATGGAGGATTATAAGGGCAAAAAACAAGTCAACTGCACCTAGTCTTACTTTCCCTTTTGCCATAAAACTCAGTAAAGCAGGCAATAAAGCAGAAAAAGCAGACATGCGCTAGGGAGGATCTGAACTAAAGTAGATATGCTAAATATGGATTCTTGGAGGTTTCCCAAGCACTCCATGACTCAGTTTTAGCAATTTTTAATTCTAGGACATGTGGAACACAATTTGCATAGAGTGGAATATTGGAAAATAGGAAAATAAGACAAAAATGGATTAATTAATGTCTAAGGTAGCTAACTATGGGTTGATTATTCTAAAACCCCCCCTTAAGCCTCACTTGTGAGTAAATATCAGAAAACTATAGGGCCTAGAAACAAGGCTTAGTCACCCTTTACATACTGCATGTCCATTTAACCAAGAAAAGAGGCAAAAACCCAGTGGGAAAATCCTCCCTTAAACATGGACAGTAAAAAAAAATTTGAAAATCTTGTCATAAATCATGCTTCACAACATGATCATCAATCTCCAGCAGTGATTTGAGATTGCTAAATGTATTCTCACAAAAAAATTTGCTGAAGATGTTAGCTACTTGTTCTGAAGATGCACATAAGAGTAGGTGAATGGTGCCATCATGCATAAGCTATCTAATGTAGTGCATATGGATGTCAATGTGTTTGGTTCTCTGTCTCTGAACTGGATCATTGCAGATTTGAATGGTCCTTTGATTATCACAATAGATAATAGTTGAGAACTTTGATTCGAAACCACATTCACCAAGTAACCCCTGCAACCATAAACATTGAGTTGTTGCATTTACAACTCGTCTGTACTCTGCTTCTGTAGATGAGAGTGCAATGACACTCTGTTTATTGCTTGACCAGCTGATTGGTCCTTGAAGCCACACTTATTGCATAAGAAATATCAGTTCGAGTGTGTGTAAGGTACAACAAGCACCCAATCAGTTTTCTATATAGTGTACTATCTACCATAGGATAAGAACCTGCTTCTCCAAGCTTAAATTCTGAAAGGGAGGGAGTCTTGCTTAGCTTGCAATATTTCATGTTGAACTTGTTCAGCAAATCCAAAGCATACTTGGATTGATGTACTTTTATTCCATGTTGGGATTGAACAATTTTGAGACCCAAAAATTGGCTCAACAACCCCAAATCAATCATAGAAAATGCATGGTTCATTGCATCCTTCAAGGATGCAATTTCTTTTATTGAGCTTCCTGTAATCAGAAGGTCACCCACATATAAGACAATAATCATCAAAGAACCATGAATCAACTTCAAATAAAAATTTGGATCAGTCTTGCATCGAACAAAACTCAATGACAACAGAAAGCCATCAATCTTGGCATACCAAGCCCTAGGGGCTTGCTTAAGCCCATACAATGATTTCTTTAGCCTGCACATAAAAGATGGATTATTAACAAACCCTTGAGGCTTCTCCATGTAAATATCTTTAGCAATATCTTCATTTAGGAAAGCACACTTCACATCCATGTGATGTACCTCCCACTGCTTCGAAGCTGCAATGGCTAAGGCTAGCCTGATGGAGTCCATCTTTGCCACTGGTGCAAAGGTCTCATTGTAGTCAATACCATGTACCCGTGAGTAGCCCTTAGATACCAATATTTCCTTATATTTCAAACATGAACCATCAGTAGAAAAATTTGTTTTGAAAACCCACTTACATTTAAGTAGCTTCCTCCCTGGGGAAATATCAACCAGCTCCGAAGTGTTGTTCTTCTAGAGTGAGCTGAATTCTTCTTTCATGGTTGCTTGACATATTGGATCATGTGTTGTATATTAATATGTCTATGGGTCTAATTCAACCAGCAAATAGCATTTATTTGCAAACAAAGGGTCTTTCATACTCAGGGCAATCTCAAACTAAGATCTAGTCCTCCTAGGATCACTAGGATTTACAGCTAGTTCCCAAGCTGTATGAATGGTCTTTGCTTCCCATTTTGGTCTTGTAGGACTATTAGGATCTGTAATTAAATAATAATTATTATACATATCAGAATCAGCAAACTCATTTGTCTCTTCACATACATTCAATGGTTCCAGTGGTGAAGAACTCCAACTTCAACTGCTGCTAAAGGCTCTTCTTGGAACTGAACACTCCTTTCAATGAAGGATTTGTTTGTGCTCAAATTGATCAGATTGTACCCTTTTTAATCTTTAGAGTACCCAACAAATAGACACTCTTGTCTTTGGGGCTGCAAATCCTTCCTCTTTTGTGTTGGAATTCTAGCCCAAGCCCTTGAGCCAAAAATCCTAAAATGGGTCACATCTTGCTTGTGCCCACTCCATGCTTCGAAAGGAGTCATACCATCAAGATGTTTATGAGGCACCCTATTTTGAATATAGGATGCACAGTTTATATCCTTGGCCCAAAAATTTGGTGGAAAAGTCTTAGCCTCCAACATACAAGTTGCCATCTCTTTCAGTGATCTGTTCTTTCTCTCAGCAACACTATTTTGTTGTGCTGTGTAAGGGATTGAATGCTGCATCTGAATACCTACATCTTCACAGTATTGAATGAACTCATACTTGGAATACTCACCACCATTGTTATATTTGATGATCTTGAGTTTCCTCCTAGACTGGTTTTCAACCAAAGCCTTAAAAACTTTGAAGAGGCCAAAAAATTCAGACTTATGCTTCAGGAAGTAAACCCAATCGTACCTGGAAAAGTCATCTATGAAAGTTAATGCATATTTGGCCTGACACATTGACATATGAGGGAATGGACCAGGAACACCACTGTGGATCAACTCAATAGGTGTAGATGTTCTCTCATGACTAGCTCCCTTAAATTTATGCTCTGGGTGTTTTCCTAGGACACAACCTTGACAGACTCCCTTGGAAAACTGAATCTTTTGTAACCCTATGACCATTTCTTTTTCACTTAGATCAGAAAGATACTTATAATTGATATGGCCAAATATTTCATGCCAAAGCTTGCTTGCCTCATTAGCATGAATAAGAAGAGCAAAGGGTTTTGAGTATGGTAGAAAATGTGAAAACCAGTATACCTTCGAAGTGTGATCTACAACTCCTTTTGCAATGAATTTACCACTCAATATCTCCATGATCTCAACATCATCAGGGGAGAATATGAACTTATTTGGAGACCCTATGTGGGTCATATGATGCATTGACAAGAGGTTAGAGGCAAGACCTGGAACATACAATACATTTCTTAACTTACCATGGTCAAGATCAATCCTTCCTTTACCCAAACTATCATTGAGAGTGTCATCTCCCAACACTATTGGTGGACCTTTCGACATGTCAAGAGAGGAGAATGCCTCCTTGGTAGAAACCATATGTCTTGAAGCTCCAGATTCAATGATGAAGCTAGGTGAGCTTGATGTGCTAGCAACCAATGTATGAACTCTCTCTCTGTCTTCTGAATTTGATCCTCCTTCCCTCTTCTTTGAGCTATCAGGAAGGGAGATTTTATTCTTCTCCAGGAGTTGGGTCAGCATGTCAATTTTATTCTTCATACAGGAGCTTTCAGGATGAAAGCCCTTACTACAGTATGTGCACTTGCTCATTTCTCCTTTGTTCTTCTTCTTCTGGAAGTTCTTCTTGGATCCTTGGGGATCCTCCTAACACTTTTTCTTGTCTCTCTTCTGCTCAGGTGGCTTCCTAGCTTTCTTATTGCCTTTTGAATCCACCCTTGAATCTCTATCAACCAGAGCTTGGTCTTTGGAAGGTTTGATGGTGCCCATTATCACCAATTTATCTTGTTCTTATGTGAGGGATTCCATGAACTCTGCAAGATTAGGCATATTCCAGGCTCGAGCTGTCAACTTGTTGGCATGGAAGGTCAAAACAAACACTAAATATTTAAGGCCAAGCTTCGAGAGTATGGCCAAAAATAGTTGCTCCTCCTTCTTTTCAATTCCACACTATTTTAGCTGCAAAACAAGGGCTTTAAAATTGGAAAAGTAGAGTTGCAAGGATTCAAAGATGCTAGGACTTAAGGAGATCGATTCATTCTCAATTTGATGCCCTCTCATCTAATCTATCTTACCAAAAATATCTACAAGCTTCTACCATACTTCATTTGGTGATGTCAATCCATCAAGATGAAAGAGGAGGTATCTGGATACGCTCAGACACAAGAGACCATAAGCCTCATCCGTCCTGTTGTGCCATTTAATTTTCTCTACAGTTGCATTCGACTTTGCTTCAGTTGCCATGGTCACCCTATAGAGACCTTTCTCTCTCAACATTATCTCCATCTCTTCTTTCCATTCAAAGAAATTAAATGGAGTCAAGATGATCTTCTGAGATTGATCCATAGCTCAGAAATTGTCCCTTCAGTCAGCAGAATACCTCCCAATCAAGATGTTAAACCTACAATAGCAATATGGAAGGAGATAAATCGATCTACAAAGGCTCTGATACGATGTGGAAATTGAACCTAGGTGATAGATCAACTGCACTCACAAAATTACTAATCAAACATGCAAATTTACACACAAAGGAGACTAAAATTGGAGCATAACACTAATCTATATTGAGTAAGTGTACAATAGACAACCTTGTGAATTCATAGGCTACTATAATAAATAATTACATGAGATATTTGAATGCATAACGATTCCATTCGAAATAGTCAAAACCAGTCTTACTAAATCTAGTCAAATACCCCATAGGTGCATAAAGCAGTTTCCAAATCTGCCTAGGAGCTCACGAATTGGAAAAGTCAAGTAGGAATAATAATAGGTGATGGAAAGACAACTCATACATTATTTGATTAGTAGAAAATAATGGATGATGATGAGGGAAAAAAACAAGTCAACTACACCTAGTCTTACTTTCCCTTTTGCCATAAAACTCAGTAAAGTAAGCAATAAAAAAGAAAAAGCAGACATGCACTAGGGAGGATCTGGAATAAATCATATATACTAAATATGGATTCCATGAGGTTTCCTAATTTCTCCATGACTCAGTTTTAGCAATTTTGACTTCTAGGACATGTGGAAGACAACTTTCATAGAGTGGAATATTGGAAACTAGGAAAATAAGACAAAAATGGATTAATTAATGTCTAAGGTAGCTAACTATGGGTTGATTATTCTAAAAAAATTACACATCATTAAGATAAGCTGCAGCTTATACTATGCGAGAATCACCTAGGAGCACACTCAGTGCATTATATCTGAGCATGGTCAGTCTACATTCTATTAGTAAAAGGAGAACCTCCTAGGTGCATGTCTCATGCTTTGTGACCTTATCACATCAACATCAAAACACATACATAGCTATATATGTAAGGATTGATTACGACCAAACAACCTGCTACATCAGGAACTTTTATGTTCAAGGTCAATCTTAAGGACTCATTACATCTGATTAACTTGCATCCAAGATCTTTTACATTTAGACAAACTTCAGGGCATATTACATCCAAGTAACCTACGTACCACTCCAAGTCTCATTTTACACTCCAGAAACCCATAAGACTTATTGCATTCGAGTAACTTGCGTACCACACCAAGTCTCAGTTTACACTTAAATAAACTGTCATAGGAATGATTAAGTCCAAGGATAACCTGCAATATTCTCCATGACTAAATACATCAGAGGACAACCTACAAGAGTGATTACATCTAAGCATCTTGCTTCACCAGTATTTTTACTGCTCAGACAAACTCTCTCATTTCCCATGCGATATATTACGCATCAGCTATGTCTAGCATAGAAACACATCATGACTAATTACACTCGAGAATAACATATAAGATCCGTCAGGACTTATCCAAGGATAACCTATAGGACTGATTATGTTTGAGAAACGTACAAACTTTTCCAGGATGTTACACTTAGAAAACCTATCTCTAGATAAGCTAGAACACATCACTCCCTTTTTTCAGGGATCTCGATCTAGATCACAATATTTCTTTCTTTGAAGTACTCAAACTTCACTCTTGATAGAGTGTTGATCAACACATCGGCTATCTGCTCCTTTATTTCCATGTACTGGAGCTTCACTACTCCTCTCTACACCATATCCCCAATATAGTGGAACTTGATCTTGATGTGGTTCAACTTGTCATGGAACACTGGGTTTTTTTATAGCTTCACGCAACTCTAATTGTCGCAAAAGACACAAGTCACATCCAAGTAGAGATCAAATAAGTCATACAATAGCTTCCATAGCCACGTTTCCTACTCGAGGCCATACATGATTATTTCCCACTGAACCAAGAGATCATGCTGAATCCCAAAGTAAAGCAGGAACCCGATGTTCTATTCATTTCATTGGTGCTACCTTCCATGTCTAAATCAACATAACCATGTAGGTTAATATTCTAATTCACATCATATTTTATCCCATAGTGAACTCTACGTTTTAGGTACCTCAGAACATGCTTTGTAGTTATGAGGTGAACATGTCTCGGATCCATAAGGAACTGGCTCATGGTGTTCATTGCAAATAATATGTATGGTATCGTATTCATTAGTTACATCAATGAGACAATCATTTGACGATACATCGATGAATCAATTGACTCACATGAAGAATCATTCATAAGATTCAAGTTATATTCCATAGGTGTGGATATAGGTGTGGATATCGCCTTATATTCTGAATCTCCTCTGAATTTCCACTGCATACTTTCCTTGACCAAGAAAAATCCCATTTGCAATCTGCCACACCTCCAATCCTAAGAAGTAGTGCATCATAACTAGTTCTTTAATCTCTAACTCTCTATTAAGTCTTCTCCTTGCATATGTAATGAATTCCTCATTACCTATCAAAAACAAGTCATCCGCATAAAGAAGGAGTATCATAGGTCTTCTATCTTCCACCTTGAAGTAGAGGTTAGAACCCGCTTTGCTCTTGGTAAATACAAATCTCATTAGGAAGTTGACCATCCTCTCGTACCATGTCCTCAGTTCTTGTTTCAATCCATACAAGGTACTCTTCAATTTGCACACATGGACCTTCCTGTCATGTGCCTCAAATACCAGCCGTTGTCCCACGTACACTTCCTCCTCGACTACACCATCCAAGAAAGTTTTCTTGACATCAATATGGTGTATTTTCCATTTCATAACTGCTACCAATGCAAGTATGGTCCTAATCGAAATGTACCTCTCCATGGTTACAAATATTTCTTCGTACTCTATGTTTTGTTTCTATTAGAAGCCTTGTTCTATGAACCTTGCCTTGCATTTATCAATGCTGCCATCTACAACATGCTTGATATTGTATATCCACTTTGAAGTCATGATGAAGTCCTTCTCCGGTCATGGAGCTATATACAATACATCATTCATCATGATCAATTGATTTTCCTTAATCATCACATTTTTCCATTCTTTCTTTTTTGTGGCCTCTTCATAGGTGGAAGGTTCTTTGTCAATGATTTCACACATCGGAGGCACATAGCTATTGTAGGGGATTTTCCTCTTTGTCTCTCTATGTATTCCTACTCAAGTACCATACCTTTCACCATCTCATATGAGCTCCCTTTCCCATGATGGTTTCCTCTTATGGGAGTCCTTATTGAGGATTGTCTCTACCGGTTCTTGTTGTTCTATTATGTCATGATCTTCAGAGTCTTCTGGAATTGCTTCTCCAACTTCCATATCTTAGACTCTTGTCTCTTCAAGTTCCTCAACTTTTTGGATAGGTGTCCTTCCATATCTGAAGTATGTTGAGTCTTCATCAAAGGTTACATCTCTACTAATGTCGATCTTCTTGAATCCTGGGAAGTATATTTGGTATGTCTTTGATGTATCACTATATCCTACGAATTACCCTTCCTCCTAGAAGGATCGAGCTTGGTCCTTTTCTCAGTTTAGATATGTATCTACACTATAATATCCCAAATTTTGACCTAACACTTATGGGCATAAGCCCCATTGCTTATGATGTTTATTTGATGTTTTATTTGGTATATTGGGCCTAAAACCCCACTGCACATGATAATGATGAATTTTTTTTATATATTGGGCGTAACACAATTACATATGTTATATATATATATATGATTTCATGTGTTGGGCATGGACCCTGAAGCATGTAATTGATGAGATGTTTTTGTTGAGCGAGAAGCTCTAAATCACATGAAAAGATAAAAATTGGAAGTGTTGGGAATAATCCCTAGAGCCTTCCAAGTTGATGTTGAGCATAAGCTCTAGAACAATGGATCATTGGCCTTTGTATCTCTTGTTGTATCCTAAAAATACATCCTATCATTAGTATTAAGTGAGGAGCTTTGGAATTGCACTAATTTTTTAACTCCTTGTTTCTTAGCATTGAGTATGGGCTCTGGATAAATGCTAGGAGTTACTGAAAAATTTATATGTTTAGTGAAAATGAGTCTGATTAAACATTGATCTCATCTTACTTATTTTTAAGTGATTAAATGAAATTTCAAATTTCTATATCTCATCAAAGTACTAAAGAACTACCATGTTATACAAGGGAATCCAACATGCGAGGGGGTTTAAAGTTGCCTAACCTAGTTGACTTAACTCCTACCTTAAGGCCTTATTGAAGAAAATGACTAATCTAAAAGAAACGTGTCATATGATTAGGGATCATGCTATATGATACCTAAAGTTAAAATGTTAAAAAATGGTATATATATACATATATATAATTTATAGATGACATGTGTAAAAGAATAAGCATAGTAATAATACCAGTAACTATAAGTAATAACGAAAGGCTCCACATGTTATTATTATTACTAATGATAATTAAATATTAAATCACCTACAAGAGTCAAAGTAGGAACTAGTCAAAAGTTTCTAAGTTAAATTTAAATAAATATTAAAAATTACCTAAATTAAATAAAAAATGGTTATTTCAAGAAATCAAATGATTCTTGATTTAACTACCCCTTTTTGTGAAAAGTATGTCTATAAAATAGATCTTATTAACCCTAACAGATGAAACAATCGACCAAGGAAATATTTAATAAAAAAAAACTATATATATTTTTCTTTGCTGGCAGATTTCATATTCCCACCAGGCTTGTGTTATTGTTAACCATCAAAATGAGTACTTACAAGCTGTAGCATAAATTCTATGCATAAAAGTATAACTTAAATATCATTGTTGAAACTTTAAATATTATAACAAAAACGTAAAATAAACAGAGTTAACCTATTTTAAAACCTACCAATTAGACATAAACAAACCCCAAACAATATTTCCAGCTTTATAACTTTACCTACATAGAATTCCAGCCATCAAGACATGTCAGGGGCCGTAGGCACGATTTATTATGAAAAATATTTATACTATCTACCATCAAGATATGAATCAAACTCAAACATAATACAAACTCATTATTGAATATCGTATACATTTAAAAGGATACAGGATTGAATCTTGTTGGCACTTCTGCCAAAACAAAAGCTAGTCCTACAACATTGAACCACCAACCCACGTAGCCTAGGATCGAATCCTGTATGCCAACATTTTAAAATGAAGGTTATATCAAACAATGCGAGGAATCTAATCCTGTAGGATTTGATTTGCAAAAATGAAAAAACTGTAAAGCTTTACAATTTTCCACTTAAGTAAAAAGTAAAATACATTAATGAAACTAAAATACATGAAGGATTAACCATTGAAGCTTTACATAGGCTACGTATTTCATATAAGGGTTGAAATCACTGCTATAAAGATCGAACCCAAAACCTAGTTTTAAGTCATAATCAAAATCACTTCTATGTCAATGTTGCACATTAACAAAACAAAATATACACGTTGCATTTCATCATCAAGGATCATGGCTGAGAGGTAAAAACAACATTAAAATTATCAATTAAACACAAAACCCAAATTTTTTAAAAGCGCCAACAGGATCCATTTAAAAGAACCTACTGTATACGCTATCCTAGCCACAACATTTACATTTTCACAACAATAATACAAGCTTACGTCCATCTCCATAAATAACCATAGGCGTGTAACTTAAATCATAAATTACCATTTAAATAACATTTTTGAGTAAGAAACTATACACAGTCGCAAATCAACAAAGGTGCCATTGCAAGCACTGGAACTACCGTAAGTTAAACTCATCATTAAAATGAGAATGTGGAACTTCCATTAATAGACCAAAACCAACGTTTAAGTTATAAACATCAAAACTATTACAAACATGGTCAAGGTCCCACATTTAAAATAATATTTACATACACATCCATGGATGCTCATTAAACAAAAGAAGTCCCATACAGTCGAAAACCCACAGCCAATATATTCACCACATTAATCTTTACAAAATAGAGCTTAAAAGCTCTGTTAAAAGATCTATATGCAGAGGTAATAGTTCAATCCTTTTTTTATAGGGATTACTTGTGAAGGGTATCGTAGACGTCCTAGTAGACGCCACGACCCGTGAATGGAAGCCCTATCACCTGCAAAAATAAATATAGGCCTATTAGAAGGATGCTAAACCTCCACCCAAAAACAATAAAGTTATAAGGTTGCAAACCCAAGCGGAGATCATACATTCCAAAGTGCAGGGAAAACTAGTCCTCCACACCGTGACAAACTAGAAGATCCGAATAGAGAAATAAACCACAATAGTGACAAATGGTTTTCCCATCCATGAAATACCAAACATAGGGTTCGATTTCCCCCATCCCAAGGAGCATTTACTCCAGCACCTTGTACACCACCAACGTCGTAATATTTACCATCATGTCTATAGTTTAAAACCCACAAATGTGATTTTGTATCGAAACCACCATCAAAACCCTCGTGGACATAGATAAGCCAAGGTTTCATGGCATATAGAATATTCCATGAATGGCTCTTCATATATATCATGTTGCATATAAACTTTAATACAATATGGTTAACTCTTATCACTTAAGCCTCTAACATTTAGGCATAGAAACATTCCAAACCATATGCTATAAATACTAAGCATAGGAATAAAATTTATCAAGTCCTAAGCAATAATGATAATGTTAACTAGATAGATGCAAGTTTGATAAATCCCAACTTGGTGTAACCATTAACATAATCGGTATCAGAAAGGAATAGTTATGCCAGGACTCTATTCATGTGATCTTCGAAAGGAATATAGTAGTATAGCATAGATATCATGTCAAAGTTTAGTTGTCATAGCAAGTTTTTGACATCTAATGAACCTGCACAAAGGAAGCAGAAATTTGCATTAGTTCAACATGAACTAAGTAAACCTCGTAACAATAAGTAGAACCAGTTACCTATGCAAGTGGTCCCATAAGGGATCCAAATCCCACCACTCCAACCCTTGACAATTAAAGGTAATTCAGGACTTCCCATTAACGATGAACAAAACTTATAACAAGGAAGTAAGATATAATTGAACACACACACGCCCAGTTCAAGTAATCATCTAAACTAGTTCAAGTAAAATAAAAATATAATATTAGTAACCACATCGAGAAAACATCTAGAAATGGTAAGGACACCTTACGACACTTCAATGTAGAAAACAAAGATCGGCATATTCCATAGAAGATGAATTAATGTCCAGAATAGGTAGTAAGTAACTAGAGTACATTATTTTTTTCAAATTTTAGGGACATTACAAGTGGTATCCGAGCCCATTCTCAACACTAAGAGACCTAATGGGGGTACCAAACATTTGTTGGAGAAAATAAAGTATGTTTTGAGATTTTGTTAACTAAATTTTTCCTGTTATTAAAAATTTGCAACTGCAGGATTCAAAGAATAGTTCGAGCATGAAAACATTAGAAAACAACAACCGACAAGGAAAGTTGAATACCGCCACACAGGTAGAATAACCGATGGTTGAATTAAATTCTGATATACCGAAAACCATACAAAGTATTCAAGCAAACCTACATAGTTTCAAGGATGATAACATGAATGAAATAAAAAAACAACAATCAATTAATGAATCTTTGTTGTGGAACATGACGGGAGGTATCTCACTAGGAAAACCCACCCATTCAACCAACAAGTTCAAGAAAGAGTTCTTTCATAAATGGGACAGTAGGCCAAAGGAAGAAGGGAAAGAAGAACATACCCCTGAACCTGTAGAAAGATATTGTCATAATCCTTCTAGTAATGATTCTCTTTCTCCTTGCAGAAAGAAACAGAGAAATGATGACAATCTCAAAGGAGAGTTCAGAAAGATAAAACCCCAAGAAATGAAGGAGAGATAAACACAGGGGAGAAAGATGAATAATGGCTTCTAGGTATGAGCACATATTTTTTAATACATAACTACTCTAGTGAGATGAAATCACATCTAGCCATCTATAATTTAAATGGAAAAGTAGCTAGATGGTGGACCTAAAGCATACCAAGAAAGATGAGGTAATAGAAATCCAATGGACTAATTTTTACAAAACGTTTCAGGAGAAATACATGTTCGAAAGGTTCTTCAATAGAAAGGTGAAATAATTTCATGAATTAAGGATGGGTTCCATGAATATGGATGCTTTCATTAACATATTTTTAGATCTTTTACATTATGTGCCTTACATAAAGGACAAGAAAGTGAAAATACAACAGTTTTTAGGATGTCTTCCTCCCAACTTTCGGGAGAGGATTGAATTTGGCATGCCTAAAACATTGGACACTACCCTACACAAAGATAGGATTTGCTATAAGCATGGACAACTAAGTCAAGATAACATCAACAAAAGTAGAGACATGTTTAGGACCTTCTTAGACAAACGTAAACTAGGTTTCAACCCACCACCTTACAGAAAACAAAACAATAGTTTTCAATCCAATAAGAACTTCAACAAAATAGGTACAAATCCATGTGTAATAGCTCCAAATGCTAACAAACTAGGAGCAAATGGGAAATCCAATGTTTCCCTACTGCAAATCAAATGTTGGAAATGCCAAGGGCCCCATTATGCCTGAGACTATAAGAACAAGACCAATGGAGTCTTGCACAACTTGCAAGAAGAGCCAACGGTAAAAGACATAGCTAGAACACCACAGATCTATGCAGCCTTGGATGGCCGATAGGAAAACCATTTGGCTACCATGGTTGAGATAGAAGGTAAGGTTTCCAACACTTTTATTTAAATATTGATTGACCATGGTGCTTGTCGAAGCTATGTATCTCCTAAAACTATGGATGTATGTAAAATAGACAAAGTTAAACATGAGAAACCCTGGCTGGTCCAATTAACCATGGGTACAAAATGAAAGCTTTCTGAAATAGTTAAAGACTGTGACGTAAACCTGAATGGTTTTCCTACTAGAATAAACCTGAACATCCTACCCTTAGGATTGTATGATATTCTTATCGACATGGAATGGTTGGAACAACACCATGTCATGCTCAATTTTTTAGACAAGTTAATATTGTGTACAAATAGCCAAGGGAATCAGGTAAAGATTCAAGTCATACCTAAGAAGGTTTTTGTAAGGCATATATTCGCTTTAGAAGCAAAGAAGTGAATTAGGAAAGCTTGCAAACTACCTGCAGTAAAAATCCAGGACATAGAAGATGAAAGAGAAAAACACATCGAGTACTTTTCATTTCCATATACTTCAAGGACGTATTCCTTAAGGAAATCCTAGGATTACCACCGAAACGAGACTTATATTTTTCCATTGAACTGACACCGGGGTCAGTTTCGGCTTCAAAATCCCCTTATCACATGCATGCTCCAGAGTTGGTGGAAATCAAAATATAGTTGCAGGAGGTGATTAAGAAGGGATATATCCGACCGAGTGTGTCCACATGGGGAGCACCTATACTTTTCCTAAAGAAGAAGGATGGTATGATGTGGATGTGCATCGATTACTGTCAACTTAACAACATGACCATCAAGATCCAATACCCACTCCCTATGATCAATGATTTGTTTGATCAAGTAGGAGGAGCCAAGATATTTTATAAGATCGTCCGATGATTCAGGTACCATCGGGTACAGATTCACGACAAGGATATTCACAAAAATGCCTTTTGTACGAGGTATAACCACTATGAGTTTGTAGTGATGCCATTTGGGTTGACCAATGCAACTGCAATCTTTATGTCTATGATGAACAATATCTTCAGTAAATACCTAGATAATTATTTTTGGTCTTTATAGACAACATCCTAGTTTACTCTAAGAGTAAAGAGGAACATGAGAAGCACCTCCACATAGGGATACATGTGTTACAGGAACACCACTTCTACGCCAAGTTTAGTAAATGTTATTTTTACAAACCACAGATACAGTACTTGGATCACATAATATCCAAGAAGGGGATAGTTGTCGACCCGAAAAATATTAAATCCATAGAGGATTGGCCTACCCCCACTACTGTCAACAGCATTAGATCCTTTTTGCACTAGTGGAAAATGAGAGATTAGTGACCAAAAAAATGACCAAAATCTGCATATCAATGACCACTTTTGGTTTGGCGATCACTGGTGGCTAATTTACGGTATTTTATTACACAACCAAGTCATTTATAGCTTGTCAGTTGGTCATTAATTTGGTCACATATTTGGTCATTAATTTGGTCATATATTTGAATAAATGACCAAATATATGACCACATTTATGACCAAATTAATGACCACATGACAAACTAGAATATGACCAAATTTGGTCGCGTAATAAAAGACCGTAAATTAGCCACCAAAACTGTTTTTTGGTCATTGATATGTGAATTTTGGTCATTAATCTCATTTATTGGTCACTAATTTAGTCATTTTAAGTCATTTTATGTGGTTATTATATTTTAATACTTTTACTGGTGTCCATTATAAATCAATACAACACTTATAAACAATATAATGTACAACCATATACATTTTAAACCACACAAATTATATTATATATATGAAATGTCAAGTATTACAATAAATATGAGTTTTCTAAAAACTTGTCTCCATATAACTTTACATGAAAATCATCTAGTACATCGATGACTTTTCAAAACATTACAATAGCTAAACCATCCCACTTGTACTTGGCTGCTAAGCCATACTTAGATCCCGTGGCAGCTTCAATTAACCCATACTTAGCAACTTGAAATCCTCAACAACAGGCTCTTCATACTCAATGGAAAAGCCTCAACATGAAAATCATCTATTACATCGATGAATTTTCAAAATATTATAATGGCTAAACCATCTCACTTGTACTAAACTGCTAAGCCATACTTAGATCCTGCGGCAGCTTCAATTAACCCATGATTAGTAGCTTGAAAGCCTCAACATCATGCTCTTCATACTCAATGGAAAATCCACGGCAACAGGTTCTTCATACTTAATGACCCACTTAGTTAAGTTCGCTCCTGCAAAATCCAATAAAAAAATCTTAATAGAAAAACAATGAACTGTAAAGTAGAACAATAACCAAGTTCATGTGCAAAATAGGAAAATCTAATCTAACAAATTCAAATCAAGAATTCAAAACAATGAGGATTCAAAACACATTAATGTATTATCTTTCATATATTTATTTGGTTTATGAGGAATCAAAAACAATTATGCAATGGTGTATACAACAAGATACTTCATACATTAACTCATGCTTACCTCTATCAAGTGAGTAATACCAAAGACACTCACGTACTTTAGGTTTGGCATCTTCAGTTGCTTTCGATAGAGAGGAAGAAGTGAGTTTATTTTCTGCTCAGCTGCACTTATCAACCTGTAAAAATAAACTATTGTGAATTATATTTTATGGTTGCAAAAAAAAAATCTTGCAATCACATAGGTCATGTGAAGCCAAAGAAAATGTATGTCACGTGAATCTTGTAATCATGTGTAAATGTAAACAATGACTTTCACACAATTGCAATATGTCCCAAGTACTAAAATCAGTGATGCCAAACACATATATGTTTCCAAATATCAATTTAAAGTGCTTTCCAAAACGGAGGAGAATTTACACTGTCAGTAATTTCTAGTTTCAAATCAATATGCCCAAATGATTTAGATTTGTTCACTATATAGTAGTTATGTTCCAGAATGGTTCCAAAACTCATCAAATGCTTAAAATAACATTATTCTCTTGTAGAAGTCAAGCAAACAAAACTGTCAAGGTGACCAAAACAATTTCCAGAAATGAAGAATTAAATTAAGTGTAAATTTCAAAGGTGCACAAACCCAATGACAAAATGAATATCATTGGCATACCATGCACTACTGTTTGAAATTGCATCTCTTCTTATGTTTCAGTATGCATGCTATCTCCAATCTATTTACTTCAAGAGTGATGAAAAGGATTCCAAATTTTTTGCACCAAGTATAAACACAATCCCAATGTTAGTATTGTAATTACAAGGTAGTGATAGGTAGTTTAGAATTGGTTTATATGAAAGTTTCCAATACTAAACTTGCACTTATGAAATTATACTAATAATAGAAGTAATCAATTAATCAATATGTATGCCAAGTATCACTATGGGACAGAGATAATACCCAAGTATGCCAAATGCCAATGAAAATCACAATAAAAAAACTTCAACTTAAGAATGCAATTTTCAGTATGAAAAATCATTTATATTATATGTTCATAATTTATCAGCTCATTTTAGTATCACTATGACAATTTTTGAAAATCCTATATACAACAAGATACTTCATACATTAACTCATGCTTACCTCTATCAAGTGAGTAATCCCAAACGCACTCAAGTACTCTAGGTTTGGCATCTTCAACTGCTTTTGTTAGGAAGGAAGAAGTGAGTCTATTTTCTGCTCAGCTGCACTTATCAACCTGTAAAAATAAACTATTTTCAATTTGATTTTATGGCTGCATAAACAGAATCTTGCAATCACATATGTCATACGAACCCAAAGAAAATGTATGTCACACGAACCTTGCAATCAGGTGTAAATGTAAACAATGACTTTCACACAACTGCAATATGCCCCAAGTACTAAAAAATTAGTGATTCCAAACAAAAATATGTTTCCAAATATTGATCTATAATGCTTTCCAAAAGGAAGGATAATTTACACTGTCAGTGATTCCCAGTTTTAAATCAATATGCCCAAATGATTCATATTTGTTGACTATAAAATAGTTATGTTCCAAAATGGTAACAAAACTCATCAAATGCTTAAAATAACATGATTCTCTTGTATATATCAAGCAAATAAAACTATCAAGGCGACCAAAACAATTTCCAAAAATTAAGTATTAAATCAAGTGTGAATTTTAAAGGTGTATAGTATGTATGCCTCAAGCAAACTCAACTACAAAATGGATATGACTGTCATAGCACGTACTGTTGTTGGAAATTGCATCTTTTATTATGTTTCAATATGCATGCTATCTCCAATTTATTTACTTCAAGAGTGATGAAAATGATTCCAAAGTTTTTGCACCAAGTATAAACACAATCCCAATGTCAGTATTGTAATTGCAAGGTAGTTATATGTAGTTCAGATTTGGTTTATGGGAATGTTTCCAATACTAAACTTACACTTATGAAATTATACTAATAATAGAAGAAATCAATTAATCAATATCTATGCCAAGTATCACTGTGGGACAGAGATAATACCTGGGTATGCCAAATGCAAATGCAAATAAAAATAAAAATATTCAACTTAAGAATGCAATTTTTAGTATGACAGTACGCAAGATAAATATGATGACACATGTTATTCAAGATGCCCAGTCAAAGGATATATACATATGTCATGCTTATGGGAAGAATTTCAACAAGTTGCGGAGATTAATAATATTGACCTTTACCATTAAATAAGCATCCAAAATAGATCAGATGGTAAAGCTTTATGATCTTCTTGTGTTTATGTTTTAGGTGTCCAATAGATGGCTAGCTGAGAAGACAATCACAATAAAGTAGGTGCCTTGTGGTAGGATGGAATTATGGGAAGACAAACCAGACAAATTTTAACCAATAGTGATATTTGGGACTATATTAGGGCCTAGGGTGTGCAACGTTTGAGAGTTTATAGCTTAGGTGTCAAAGGGATGTTTGTAGGTTGGTGTAGGGTCAAATGAGCTAAGGAAATATGGTGATGGTTGACTCCTTTATGAATCTGTAGTTAAGAGTTTATGGAGGGCTGAGAGGTATGAATATGGCTGAATAAGGATCCTAGAGCCCTTTCATTGAAGGTTTATGGCCTTGGGATCATGGAGAAAAGCATCCAATCCAAGGTGAGTGTAACGCAGGCCATTAGGTTCTATAGGACAAATAAGTGATGCAAATGGCCTTGCGTTGAGGGATAAGTTGGCTAGGGATGAAGGTAGCTAGGCTAGTTTACAATGATAGGGGTGTAACCTAGGGATTCCTAACAATTGTTTTGCAATTTTTTTACGTGCCTTTGAAGTGTATGATCACTGTGGTCAAACAAAGCAACAAGTGCATCTTCAAAAGATAATGGTGTGTTCACCAGGTCCTCCATTCTCTCATCAATGGGTGACTAGTACAGTTGGAAGGGTTTGTTTCATAGGGGTGCAATTTATCATTTTGCATTAAGATAACATGGCAATAAACAAGCATTTATATAATCAACAAGTCTTAGAGGCCCAATTAGGCCTTCAAAACACAACATTGCACTCATAGTGGGAGAGTCTATTAGATGCTAGAATTATTCTACAGCCATTGGAAGTGTTTCTCTTTGGGAGTGGACTTTATACTTCAACTAGTTTGAAGTACAAATCATACAATGATTCACGAAGTTTTAACTTTTAGCTAAAAAGAAAGTCCCTAATTCTTGAAGATGTGATTTACAAGAAGAAAAAATGGCTACCTAATCTTAATCTCCGATTGCAAGATAGATAATATAAGTTCATACTCATACAAGTATAGGGTAATTGCTTCTTATCATCATGGATAACCCCTATATAACACTATACAGCATTGAAACAAGGAATAAAATGTATCCATTGAGATAATTTCCTAGCAAAAAGCATTGAGATGAAACTGGTGGAACAATGGTACTAACCAAAAACATTAATTAGTCCATGTGTAGAAAATCCATGCCTCACCTTGAGATTGGAGTACTTCAAATAGCATCCAAATCCCATGGTCTAATTACTCATTGCAAAATTTTAGTGCAAATGTTATAGAGAAGGTTGCAAGGTCTACATACATTGAATTTTCCAACCAAAAAAAAAATATTATGAGGATGAAGATAGATATGAGTTCTCTCTAGAGCCTAGTTATAACATCCCCAGGTTTCTCATACAACGGGTGAAGGATTACTCAAAATCACTTCCTCTAAGAGCAGGAAAATGGTGAAATCCCACTGCATGTCCCTAAAGAGGGGGCAACCCATACTGATATGAGTGCCATCTCATTCCAATTAAAACTACTAGATTTGTCTAGACCACTTCTCTTATAAATATGTTTTCTTGTCAATTTATTTTACCAAAGTACAAATAAACAAATAACATGAAACAATCCTCTATATCCATATAGATATATTAAGGCATTGGAAACCAAAGAGTAACAAAGCTCTTTTACATATCTTTTCCTTATGTTGAAATAAATTTTCTACTCTAAATAAGGTACATTACAAACAAATATACAAGAAAAGTGCCAACCGAACTACTAATTCAAATATTCTTACCTTCTAAAGAGGGTATGCGGTTTTTCCACGGGTAGCACATTTGTCTTGAGTTCCAGAAAACATCATGGACACTCTACTAGGAGATCTTGTCTATAAAAGAACACTCAATGAATTAGAAATCAACACTATATCTCCCAACTCTTGAGTTTATCATGACATTCATCCCCTTCCTTTAAAAGATAATATTTTCATAATATAGGAATGAACCACCTTTTATTGTTCTGGTATAACTAAAGTTTACATTTCTTATATTGTGTTTTCCTGATTGAAGTTTGGGATACTTCAACTAGAATTTTTTTTAGATTTAATATATGTCAATTAAATCCATAACATTATTTGCTATTCATAGGAAGTGCACTAGAATGCTTTGATAGTAAAGTATTGGAAATTATTTCTTCACAAAAGATAGAAAATTAAATACCGTTTCAGGTTGAAGACTCTCAAGTACTTTGCTTGATTTTTCTGTCAAGACAGAGGGAAAAATAAAACCTTAATGAGAGAACTGAAAATAAGGTACAATAAATTTAAAATTTATCTTGATGTTTATCAATGAAAAACAACAACATACACATTCTCCATCATAAGTCCTAGCATTCTCAAGATAGATTTCTTACGGGACATAAATTTCTTGTTAAAGTTGCCACTCTCTCTAAAAAGCTGGTTAAAGTGAGGCTTGCAAAATACACTTCCTCCATTGATGAGTAATTACTCAGCTACAAAAAAGGCCAACTGTCAAAGCAAAGGAAAAGGGAAAGTTACAACCAAATAACCTCGAAAATTATAAGTGTTTTTCTCCAAACATCAAGAGGCCAAAGAAAAGGTTCAACTAGAGTCCCCTGGTGGTTACCAAGTTATTGAGACAAATTGTTGTTTTAGCCTCTAGACCTTTGGGATAGACATTTGTTGTTACATGTATGTTGTCTTTTCTATGAAAATAGGCCTAAAACTTTACAAGTGAAGGCCAATTGAAAATAAAATACATCTAATATTGTGTGAAATCTACCTTTGCTGTTAGTTTCTTAGCAATTGCCACATAAAGGTTATCGCAAGACAGTAGTTCTATAAATTTGAGTTGGGAAAAATTTCTACATAGTACGCAACACTATATATTTGTATATTTATCATCGAACCTGTATAAATTACCAATAAATAGATATCAACCCAATATGAGAATAGATAGTGTACAGTTGGATGAATACTGAAAACTATGAAATGATCAAGTCAGTTTGTTTAGCCATGTTCTCCTCAAGGCTTGTCATGTTCCCAAGCCTGAGCCATGTTCTCCTCAAGGCTTTCCATTTAAATTTTTTTGTTGGGATGTGGTTCATAGACCTATGGAATATTACCATTTCTGATCCAGGTTAAATTAACAGTGTATTCTACATGGGTCTACCTAAGAATCCCAAGAGCAACATGCCCCAGCCGATTGACCCCATTCTAGCTAAAAATGGGGAATTTCTGTTAGGAAAAAACAATGTTAAGTTGAAATAATGGAAAGTAGAATATCTATCAAATAATAATTTCCATTATGGCCAAGGACATACAAGTGATGTGATTTCTGTATAAATAAAAGTTTCCTCTTGCGTTATATTTTTTGTTGGAAATTAGGTTAGGATAAATGCATTGTGAGTTTAGTGTAGTGCCTAGATTTGATGATTTTATGTGTGTTGTAAAGCTGATTTTACATCTTTAGCATCCTTATTTGTCAGCCCTGTGTTTAGTGATTCCCCAAATTTGGTGAAGTTGAATATATTGGAGCACATGAGATAAATCATATCTGAAAAATGAAATTGGCAAAAGGGACTACCTACAAATGACAGGGTGATCAAGTGGAAGGTCTCTAGTTCCATGATAATCTAGTGCTATGTTTGGGGGTCGGATGTAACTAGGCCCAACCATTGCTACTCATTGTGACACTTCCTTCAAAAAGGATTCCAAGAAATTTCAATCATTCCTAGTGCATTTTGGAAGGGGATGGATGTCATGCCCCTTTTTGTGGTGATGCGAAAGATGATAGTCCCTTTGGTGAGGATTTTTGGTCCAAATGAGAACTCGTGAAATAGTACCTAGACATAGATTTAATGTTTATCATGCTCTTTATTATTCTACACAGTAAAAAATGGCTTCATCATGGGCCAAGTGGCTTGTGTTGACCAGCCAAACCTCTATGAGAATGTGGGTGCCTAATAAGCGCATATTTATGTTTAAGCCCTGAGCTCTATCAGCTCAAAATCAAAATCATGAGTGGAAAGAAGGTTCTAAACTTACTAGAATTTAAGTGTGTTAAATTACAAGTTACTTCTATTTTGCAAAAGGTAGACTTCTTGTAGTATTGGAATGGCTTTAAGAATCTATATTAAAAAATTTAATCCATTAAGAGGGTTGAATGAGTGGGATCAACAAGATCTAGAAATGATTTGACAAAACAGATATTCATATTGCTATACTGAAGATAAAATTCACAAAACATAATTTATTAGAAGGTTTTCCAATTCAATTGTCTTTGTTAAATCTGAATTCCTGAAAGACGTTCAAAAATACTAATTACAAGGTATCAGGTCACTTAAAAAATCTCAGATGTCTTTCAAAGAACATGGTACTTCTACTCTTGAATATATGTTGTCTTCAATCTGGTAATAATCATTTGTGTAGACTTTCCATATCTAATTCTGTGAGTCATCTTACATCCCCACTACAAAACACATACTATTTGCAATTTTTATTTGATATTTGCAAACATACCCTATCAAAATCCTATCACTGACCTTGACATCCCAAATGCTTTCCCAAGTTTCGTCAATTAGGTTACACCCTGAAACATTATTGAAGGCTCAAATAAGCTTAAATTAAGAGATAAAAATATTCAACAAAAGCAAATTGTTGTTGTTAAAACATGTCAAAAGATAAATAAGTCCCAAAAAATATAAGAATATGAAAATGTCCAAGATATGACGTTTTATTCTTGGATCTAGATCTTTCTTATGCGCGTTTATGAGTGGGTCATATAGAAAAAATACTTTAAAATATATAAACATAAATACAGTTCGTGCAAATGACATGACATGCATGCAGTGAGAAAAACTTTAACGACAACCTGAAGTGGGACACAAAGGAGATGTAGCAATGTCATGGAAAAATGTTCTACACAATAGTCAGTTTCTCTCAGCAACAAGTCCCCAAGGGAATGGAGAGTTGACAGGTCTCAAATCTCTTTTTATTGATGTTAACATGAAAAGAATATCTAGGAGAGTTCTAGACCATTTTGTTTAATTAGTATTTCTTTTACTTGGATAACATCTTAGCATCAACGAGTGTTCTATGAATCTATACATGCCTACAGTATTGTGGACAGTGTACACTGATTATACTGTCTAGTCACATTGACCTGTTCCTTGGTCATTTGTGGACATGAATTAAGTTATCTTATGTAAGATAGAACTCAAATTTAAGCAAATGAATTTTCATATTATCTATTCCAACCTATAGGATCGTTGTGAACTTAAATTGACTTCAAAGGGCTGAAAGGCAGTACACAAGATGATGTTTTGATTTTGCTTAACTGAAACGATAGACAACATAGAAATTTATAATGACAGTTCAAATCTAGGAAAACTTTATTTCTACATTGACTATTAAAGTTAGGTCAAAAGTACTTATTTCTTAGTGTTTGATCTCTTGGGGGATGACTATTTATGCTCATAGGGTAAGTATACATAGTCCATCCATACGCTTCACTCTTGCACTTTGTTTCTACAAGAAATGAGGAGAGATGGTACAAAAGAAATATCAAAGTTTGTACCCAAAGCCTCGCACTCTTTCAATATACTAAACAGAAACAACTTGAATAAATTTCATGCAAGGTCCCATAAATATGACAACTCAGTTAAGCAATTTCACTCGTTGGAACACAAGCTTCTCAGTAGAGGAATATTTCCAAACACCCTTTTCTTCTATTGGTTTATTTTCCAATTCTTCCAATAGCCTTTAATCCAACCCTTAGATAGCCCACCAAGATTTTAGACACGATGGGCCCCTAAACATTGAAATTGGGAAATGAAAAGGAACATATTTCAAGAAACTATAGTACCGTAGTTTTCACCTATTTAGACATAAAATTCTTTATAGAGTCAAGCAATGATCCTTGTTATCAGTTGAGTTCCACAATCTCCAACTAACCTTCAAGCCAATCGACTAAGTTGTTAGAGACAATGTCCCCCCAAGTAAGGAAAACAAGAAATGGGAAACAAAACTTAACGGATTTCTAAGAATAGGAAAAACCACGACCTCATAAATATAAGAAACTTGAAGTTCTTAGGATTTCAAAAGAAACATGGAAAACTCTGAGAAGCAATTTTCAAAAGCAAGCAGAATATTTCCAAGTAAAATATGTGAGCTTTTCACAGCTAGTTTTCCTCTTCACCTCTCACGAAATGTATTGTTGTTTTGTTTTTCAGGTTTTCGAGCCTATGATAGGGTTCTCAAGTGGAAGGTCCCTAGTTCCATGTGAATTTAGTGCTATGTTTGGGGATCAGATGTAACCAAGCCCAATCATTGCTACTCATTGTGACACTTCCTTGGAAAATGATTCCAATAAATTGCAATCCTTCCTAGTGCATTTTTGCACGGGCTAGATGTCATGCCCCATTATGTAATGATGTGAAAGATGATAGTCCCTTTGCTAAGGGTTCTTGGTCCAAATGAGAACTTGTGAAACAACACCTATACATGGATTTTATGTTTATCATTCTCTTTATTATTCTACACAGTAAAAAATGGCTTCATCATGGGAAAAGTGGCTTCTATTGACCAACCAAACCTCTGTGAAAATGTGGGTGCCTAATAAGCATAGAGTTATGTTTGAGCCGTGAGATCTGTCAACTCAAAATCAAAATTAGGAGTGGAAAGAAGGTTCTAAACTTACTAGAATTTAAGTGCGTTAAATTACAAGTTACTTCTATTTTGCAAAAGATAGAATTCTTGTAGTATTGAACTCGCTTTAAGAATCAATATTAAAAAATTTAATCCATTTAGAGGGTTGAATGAGTGGGATCAACAAGATCTAGAAATGATTGGAAAAAATAGATATTCATATTGCTATACCGAAGATAAAATTCACAAAACATGATTTATTAGAAGGTTTTCCAGTTCAATTGTCTATGTTAAATCTAAACTCCTACAAGGCATTCGAAAAAAATTAATTATAGGGTATCAGGTCAATTAAAAAGTCTCATGTCTTTCCAAGAATATGGTACTTCTTCTCTTGAATATATGTTGTCTTCAGTCTGGTAATAATCATTTGTGCAGACTTTCCATAACTAATTATGTGAATCATCTTACATCCCCATGCTAAACACATCCTATTTGCAATTTTTATTTGATATTTGCATAAATACCATATCAGACTCCTGTCAGTGACCTTGACATCCCAAAATATTTCCCAAGTTTCGTCAATTAGGTTACACCCAAAAACATTATTGAAGGCTCAAATACACTTAAATTAAGAGATAAAAAATCTTCAACAAAAGCAAATTGCTGCTGTTAAAATAGGTCAAAAGATACATAAGTCCCAAAAAATATAAGAATCTGAAAATGTCCAGCATATGACATTTTATTCGTGGATATAGATCTTGCTTGTGCAAATTTCTGAGTGGATCATATAGACAAAATAATTTAAAAATATAAACATAAATATAGTTCATTCAAATGATGTGACTTGCATGCAACAGGGAAAACTTTAACGAGAACCTGCAGTCGGACACAAAGGAGTTGTAGCAAAGTCATGGAAAAATGTTCTACACAACAGTCAGTTTATCTCAGCAACAAGTCCCCAAGGGAAATGGAGAGTTGACATGTCTCAAATATTTTTTTATTTATTTTAACATGAAAAGAAGCTCTAGGAGAGTTCTAGACACGTTTGTTTAATTAGTATTTCTTTTACTTTGATACCATTTTAGCATCAACGAGTGTTCTATGAATATATACACTCCTACAGTCTTGTGGACAGTGTACACTTATTGTAGTATTTGGTCCCATTGACCTCTTCCTTGGTCATTTGTGGACATGAAATAAGTTATCTTATGTAAGATAGAACTGAAATTTAAGCAAATGAATTTTCATATTATCTAGTACAACCTATAGGATTCATAGTGAACTTAAACTGACTTCAAAGTGCTAAAAGGTAGTACACAAGATGATATTTTGATTTTTCTTAGCTAAAACGATAGACCACATAGAAATTTAGAATGAGAGTTCAAAGATAGGAAAACTCTATTTCTACATTGACAATTGAAGCTAGGTCAAATGTGTTAGTTTTCCAACATTCAAGCTAGCATTATTAGGATCTTTAACTGAGAGAATAACAAGAACAACAATCAAACACAAGAGACAATGAACACATTGTTTTTCCTCGGGGAAACCATAAAGGAGAAAATCCCGCAACTTCCTCAGAGATAGAATTGGCACAAAAGGTAAAACCCCAAAACAGTAAGAAACACTCCTGATAGTAGTAATCTTCTTCTTGTCTAGCCCTAGTGTATTCTCCTTCCTTAACTATTCACTACACTTGAGTGTGTATGAGTTGTGTATGAAATAAAGACCCCAACTCTTTATTTATACTAATCTCGGCATTACTAAAACCCTACCAAGGCTGACCTCTACTAGGAGAGTCTAATAACCCTAGTGCCCCAGAACTACAGGGACTTTAATTCTTAGACAATAAGGGGGTTACCCACTATGACTTGACATGACTTGTTTAGATTATATATTCTCTCGATCGAAACATCGGGGCATGACAACATGACTCAATTACATAATAGATACATCCTGGAATAAACATTGGGTTACAAGACATAAGATACATATATGAATACATTCCAAAGTTACAAATACATCAACACTCTGTCTTAACTAGGACGGTATTATTTCAACACAATTTTCACCACCAGTCTTCTTCTCTGTATCAACTGGATCATCTTGTCATCTTCATCTTCAAGTCTTCTTCATCTTCATGCCATCTTCTTTTCTAGATCTGGATCATCACTCGATCTTGATCATCATCACTAAACTGGATCTGGATCATCACTGTTGGATCTGGATCATCACTTGATCTGGATCATCACTGCTGGATCTGGATCATCACTCGATCTAGATCATCACTGTTGGATCTAGATCATCACTCGATCTGGATCTCTTGAAGTCATCATAACTGGATTTGGATCATAGCTTGATCTGCATCTCATATGGTCATCATCATGTGTGCTATCTCATGATTCTTCTTGTCACAAGAAGTTCTACAAAGACAACCTTCTTTCATGCTGCTTGTAGGCCTACCTCCTCATAGGTATTTGGTAGCCCTTACATCTGGCCTACTTGTTAGAATGGCTAGCACTCACATCTGACCTAGTAGGAACCAAATCCTACACCCTCATCAGAAAGGAAGTATCCCTTATATCTAAGAATATAGGACCTAATCCTATAGTCACATCAGAATGGCCAGCACTCACATCTGACCTACTCATCAAAAAGGTGGTATCCCTTATATCTGTGTAGGAGCTTAGCCCTTATATCTATGTAGGAGCTCATCCTACACTAGAATGGCCAGCACTCACATCTCACCTGCTTGTCAGAAAGGCACAACACTCACATCTGACCTGGTAGAAACCAAATCCTACACCCTCGTTAGAATGGCATGCACTCACATCTGACCTGGTAGGAACCAAATCCTACACCCTCGTCAGAATGGCCCCCAGTCCCAGACTAAGCTACCTGGTAATGGAACAGGTGCCTCCACTCTCTCAGAGAGTGGTACTAGCCCTTACATCTATCTTACTCGACAGAATGGCCAGCACTCACATCTGACATGGGAGGAACCTAACCCTTTAGCCATGATAGAATGGCTTAGTCCTTACATCTCACCTGCTCGTCAGAATGGCGGTAGCCCTTACATCTGACCTACTCATCAGAATGGCCAGCACTCACATTTGGCATGGAAGGAACCAAATCCTCTCACCATGATAGAATGGATCAGCCCTTATATCTGACCTACTCGTCAAAATGGGTATGGATATTAGCACTCATATCTGTCATGGAAGGAACCAATCCTATCACCATAATAGAATGGCTCAGCCCTTATATCTGAGCTACTCATTAGAATGGCTATGGATCTTAGCACTCATATCTATCATGGAAGGAACCAATCCTCTCACCATAACAGAATGGCTCAGCCATTATATCTGACCATGGAAGGAACCAATCCTTTCACCATGTCAGAATGGCTATGGGTCTCATCACTTTCCCTTAGAGGAAACCTTGATCTGGAGAACACCAAGATTCTCCCTGAAGAACTCAAACTTCATCCTAGCCAATGGCTTCATCAATACATCAGCTATATGTTCCTCCATCGTAACATACTGGAGCTTCACTACTCCTCTCTGCACCATATCCCTAATATAGTGATACTTCATCTTGATGTGCTTTAACTTGTCATGGAACACTGGATTCTCTGACAACTTCATGCAACTCTGGTTGTCACAATGTATACAAGTAGCATCTAACTGGAGATCAAATAAATTAGACAGTAGCTTCCTCGTCCATACTTCCTCACAACTAGCTGAATAGGCTGCAACATACTCTGCTTCAGTTGTACTCAGTGCCACACAGGATTGCTTCCTGCTAAACCAAGAGATCACACCTGATCCCATACTGAAGAAACACCCTGAAGTGCTCTTCCTATCGATGGCACTGCCTGCCCAATCTGAATCAACATAACCCTCTAGGTTAATCTTCTGATTAGCATATACTTGAGCCCATAATGAACTATACCACTCAGGTACCTCAGAACATGCTTTGCAGCAATCAAGTGAACATTTCTCAAATCTGTTAAGAATTGGCTCAAGGTGTTCATAGCAAAGAAAATGGCTGGTCTCATGTTCATCAGGTACATCAAGGACCCAATCATTTGATGATACATTGTAGCATCATCCGACTCTAATGAAGCATCACTCAATAGCTTCAGGCTCAATGCCATAGGTGTGGCCATGGCCTTGCAATGCATCATCCCAAACCTCTTCAGGATCTCTACTGCGTACTTCCCTTGTCCAAGGAAGATTCCATCTGCACTCTGCCACACCTCCATATCTAGAAAATAATGCATCATACCCAAGTCCTTAATCTCAAACTCAACAACAAGATTTCTCTTTGTATTAGCAATCAACCCATCCCTACCTATCAGAAAGAGATCATCTACATATAGTAGGAGCATCACTGGGTTGTGATATTCAACCTTGTAGTAAAGGTTGGAGTCTGCTTTACTCTTGGTAAAGCCCAAACTAGATAGAAAGCTATCAATTCTTCCGTACCATGTCCTGAGTGCCTGTTTCAAACTGTACAGGGCTTTCTTCAATCTGCACACATGATACTCCCTGTCATGTGTCTCAATACCAAGTGGTTGTTCTACATACACTTCCTCTTCCACTACACCATTCAAGAAAGCAACCTTAACATCCATCTTGTGTATCTTCCATTTCATCATTGCAACCAGAACAAGTACTGATCTGATGGAAGTGTATCTGGCTACAGGTGCAAAGGTTTCTTCATAATCTATTCCTTCTTTCTGAGAGAAACCCCGAGCCACAAATCTTGCCTTATATTTTTCAATGCTACCATCTGCAGCACGCTTGATCTTGTAGGTCCATTTGGAAGTTACAACGGACTTCCCTTTTGGTCTTGGGAAAACATCCCAAACATCATTATTCATGATCGAATGATACTCTTCAATCATAGAATCCTTCCATTCTTTCCATCCTGCCGCTTCTTCATAACTGGAAGGTTCTTTATCAATGAAATCATATAGTAAAGCTACATACCCAGAACAGGATCTGGTCCTCTTTCTTTCTCTGTGATTCTCTTTTGGAGCTCCATATCTTTCCACACCTTGGATAAGTTCTCGTACCCAAGCATGTTTCCTCTTATGAGGATTCTTATCCAGAGGTGGATCTACAAGTCTTTATGGTTCTTCAAATTCTCTATCTTCTTCTTGAGTTTCTTCATTCATGGTTGTATCATGAATTCTGGGTGATTTTGCTTCAGGTTCTTCAGCATGTTCTTTTCTAGATTTGTTGTAAGCTGTGTCTTCATCAAATGTCACATCCCTTCTGATGTCAATCTTCTTGTATCCTGGGAAATATATTCTGTAAGACTTTGATATTTCAGAGTATCCCACAAATATACCCTTCTTTCCTGAAGGATCTAATTTTGTTCTCGTCTCTCTTGGGATGTGTATGTACACAGGACAACCCAATATTCTGAGATTCCTGAATTCTGGTTTCTAGCCAAATAAGACTTCTTCTGGAGTCTTGTTCATGAGTACTCTATGTGGAGTATGGTTCTATACATACACCACTATTCTAGCAGCTTCCGCCCAAAGATGCATAGGAAGGTCTTGATCATGAAGCATTGCTCTTGTAGCTTCCATGATAGTTCTATTCTTTCGTTCCACAATCCCATTCTGTTGTGGATTATAAGGAGTGAACAACTCCCTCTTAATCCCTGATTCTTTGCATATTTCTTTCACTAGTACAAAATGAAGAATTAGCTACTAGGTGACTAAAAATTCTAGTCACCACAGGTTTTCCAAGTGATTTACTACTAAATATGAGCAATTTTGATTGACTCAACTATAAACGACTAAAATTAACGGCTAATTTAGTCAACAGTTAACAAATATGACTACATCATAAGTGACAGAGTTAAAAATGACTAAAATAAATGACTAATTTAGTCACGGCATAAAAAATGACTAGCTAGAAGAATATGAATTAGTCATTTTTAATTGTGTCATGGAAAATTGCAAATTTGGTAATGAAGTGTAATTTTTGTAAGTTTTCTACCTTCTATTAGTAATATTAGTGCCATGCACCTCGATCTTCAGAGATCCAACAAAGAAATTGCATGAATTTTCTCTTGACCATCTTTATCACTACTGCATCATTGAAGCAAACCTGGTTAAGCGCATTCCAAAAGAAAATTATGTTCCTACGTCAATTACGAATTAGGTACTAGAACCAGTACCATATCGTTACCTATATAGAACCATGATAGCCCTACATCCCCTCGAGAACCGGCCATTCGAATGCGCCTCCTCCACGTAGACTTACCAAATGCATCCAATGCATGGCCAAAAAAACATGTCAACTTCATATTTCTGGGCAGAATGTATTGTTCGACCCCTGTTCCCCTGTTTTTGCACTCGATACCCTATTTTTGAAGACAATAAGCTTGTTTAGGATCTCGCAGTGACCAGTCGGAGCGCTTCAAAGGTATGGTTCTTGCCGCTCCGATTGTGTTCATCACTCCAATCAATAATCAGTTGTTATGGTTTTTTACAAGTCTCAATGCTGCTAAAGTTACTGCTTCCACTTTACATTTGCAATTATCACCATCTTCAGCCTATGCGCTCATAACCATATGCATTTTGAGCTTTCAACCTGGGAAAAGCATGAGCACCCTCCTCACACCCTCCTGCAATGCCACTATTTGCAAAGGTCACTGGTTTTTGCACATCGACATTCCTCATATGCTCCAAAGGAAAACTGAAGCAGGCATTAGAAGAAGTGATTAAAATTTGCAAGGAGGTTTACTTGTTTCTTAGATTATGGAAAGTTTTCTGTAATGGAACAGAGATTGTGCCCCAAAAGTTTAAAAGATTCGAATCATCCCGGTGTTGGAATCCGATACCATATATGGATTCTTTGATGGGGCTGAGCAGGATGGAAATTGTGGTACTGCCATGATCCTCCGTATATGACTCTCATAGTTTCAAGCTAAGGATGGGTGTTGGGAGTGGCACTAATACTTTTTCTGAACTTTTAGCCTTATGGGGGCTTTTATGGTTCGCAAAAAAAAAAAATTCTCTAGCTTTTTATTTTTGGCGAATCAAATGGCATAATTGATTGGGCCAGAGGTCTCACCAATTTGCAGTCACTGAGTTATGATTGTTGGTTGAAAAGGATTGGGCTCATAAAGAATTGTTTTATTTCTTTATCCTTCAGGCACCTGTATAGGGAGTTCAATTCTGACGCAGAGAACCTATCGAATCTTGTGATAGGAGACTGCCCTAGTATTCTTCACTTATGTAAGTACTCAAACATAATCATGATTACTGAAGGTTGCTTTACCTGCTTCTAGTTTCTCCATTCTGGTTTTTCCTTGGACTATTTTAGGTTGTATCTGCATGGCAACTCTTCGGAGCCCTGCTATTTTTTGTCTCACAGTTATTTTGTCTTTTCCACATTTTTGCTTTCTACAGGTTGATGGGTAGAATCCCTCTCATTTATTTTTGGATATTGTAATGTTTTGCCCAGGAGTTCAATATTGTCTTCTATCCTACTTTGAAGGGTATTTTACATGAACAACTATGATGTAATTTTGATTCTTATGAATAACAAATTATACATTTTTTTACAATGAAAAAAAATCATTAATATAGAAAGATCTCACCATGTTTATTTCTATATTTAGAAAAACAATTTAAAAAACTATATTTTAACAAAATATATAATCTAAATTTCAATAAATTATAACAAAATATATAATTTATATTTCAATAAATAGAGATTCCATAATTTTTTCATTTACACCTTGGAAAAAACACAATTTAAAACAACCTATTTTGACAAATATATAATATATATTTTTATGTATAAATTTGTTTCCATTTTTCTTGTTTAACCCGTGCTTTAGGTTGTTTCCATTTTAAGCTTCAGATTGAATTGCTTTATGTTGTTTCCTTTTAAAAATTTTGTACACTTTGGATTGAATAGGGAATGTAGAGAACCAACAAATGGAGAGAACCAACAATGGCAGGCGGGAAATCACAATCACAATCTTTTCATTTCAGCATTTATGGCATTTTCGCTTCTGCAATTTCCTCTCCTCTTTCAATGGCCATGGAATTTCCGCTTGCTGGTCCGTGAACATCTCATTTTGTGCTTCCAAGATGGATCGTATCTTCTCGTTTGGTGTGTTGTGTCTTTCTTGAATTTGGATGTCTGTGTTTGAGTCTCGAGAGTAGGCATCTCTGCTCGCGTCTATTTTTGATAGAGAACGGTGGTCGCCTCGAGG
This sequence comes from Pseudotsuga menziesii, assembly GCA_001517045.1. Lineage (NCBI taxonomy): Eukaryota > Viridiplantae > Streptophyta > Pinopsida > Pinales > Pinaceae > Pseudotsuga > Pseudotsuga menziesii. The sequence continues at coordinate 14,728 of LPNX010875343.1, read as the reverse complement.
GAAAATGGATTAGGGGGTTGGATATGATTCTTTCTATGATATTTATTTATGGTCGTACGTCCGTTTTCTCCCCATTTGTCTTTTTTTTCATTTTTGATGCTATGTCTGGAGGGAACAACGTACAAGAACATGCTACGATCTATAATGGCTACGATTTAGAGAGGCTCGTTCCCATCATTATAGCACCAGTGGGTTTCTCCTGCAAATATCGCTATTACGTCTCCCCTCCTCACTCACCTCACATTTTCACTTGAGTCCTCTTCTTCTTCTTCTTCTTCCTCCCGTGGGCTCTCTGATTTACGCCCTGAGTGTCCTCATAAGGAAGAATTATCTCTGAAAGTCTTTAGAAACCTCGGGAAAACAATACCCAGTTTTCCCTCACTTGCAAAGATATATCTATGTTATGTAGAAGCAATTATAAAATGATTTTTTTTGTAATCATGTGAAATACATAAACATGCATTCGCCTACCTCGGGTAAGGTAAACCAACTCAAGAGTGCTGGGATATTGTGGAATTGAGATGGTGTTGCTTCCAATCATCATTCTGTAGAAGGAAACAGTTGCACACTCTAATTCCTCATTGTCTTCTACGCTGGGAAACTTAAAGGTTCCACCTTTTTCACAGGTAGGAGTAAGAGAAGCAAAGGTAGAATGTTGGGTAGGATGGATTGAGCTTCCCTGAACTTAAAGAGATTGGTGAAGTCTCATGAAAAAAAACATTATTTGGGGTTTACGAGTATAGGACAGTCGGAGGTCGGGACTCATAGTCTCAACTCTCCAATTCTATGCTTCAGTGTCTCCCTAATTTCTATTTCCTCTAGAAGATTATGCAGAGCTAAGCTGTCGACTTGGTTGTCGTGAATTTATAGGTATGTATAGCATTTTAGACTTGTGTAGCATTTTATATGTGGATAAAATTTAAATGTGTTTCTTGTTGGAGTTCCTTCTAGTTCTATAAATATAAGGGTTTAATATTTTTCCATCGAAAATGTTGTTTGAAATTTGTAATGTATTATGCGATTGCATTTCCGCG